>CAUYON010101924.1:0-29570 GCA_963573935.1 Arctocebus calabarensis | reverse complement strand
CACAGACCAGTCAAGAAGACACGTGAACCTAGTCTGTGCCCTCCTTCATCCGCCACCTCCCATTTAATAATCTTTTTTCCTTCGTCTGTTCAAAATCATTGGCAGCATCTTTTAAAGCCGTCTTTTTTTTTTTTTTTTTTTGAGACAGAGCCTCAAGCTGTCACCCTGGATAGAGTGCCGTGGCATCACAGCTCACAGCAACCTCCAACTCCTGGGCTCGAGCGAGTCTCCTGCCTCTGCCTCCCAAGTAGCTGGGACCACAGGCGCCTGCCACAACGCCCGGCCATTTTTGGTTGCAGCCATCATTGTTGATTGGCGGGCCCGGGCTGGATTCGAACCCGCCAGCTCAGGTGTACGTGGCTGGCGCCTTAGCCCACTGAGCCACAGGCGCCGAGCCTTAAAGCCGTCTTTTAAAAGGCAAACTTGGTCACTCACTTCTCTAGTTAAGAGGAGAGCCTTGAAAGGCTACTAATTCCCTGTGTTTTCATCTGTGTTTTTCCGGAAGGAAAGGTCCTCCTGATGTCCACCCTTTTCAAAGTTTTACTCCTTTATTTTTGTCAACAGTTTTTACCCAAATCCTGCAAAGAAGCTGAACTTGGAAAGAAATTTCCACTCACTTGTTAACAGTTTTGTGTAAAGCATGAAGTGCAGGCGTATTCAATTTCTTTAGACTGTTTTTTAGGAGAGACTTTATAGAGAGAATTCTTTTTGTTTGTTTTTGAGACAGAGTCTCACTTTGTTGCCCCCAGTAGAGTGCTGTGGCGTCACAGCTCACAGCAGCCTCAGACTCCAGGGCTCAAGCAATCCTCTTGCCTCAGCCTCCCAAGTAGCTGGGACTACAGGCTCCCGGGGTCTCGCTCTGGCTCAGGCTGGCCTCGAACCTGTTAGCTCAGGCAAGCTACCCGCCTCGGCCTCCCACAGTGCTGGATTATAGGCATGAGCCACCATGCCCAGCCCGTAGAGATAATTCTTGGGTTCCAGGGGTGTCCAACCTTTGTTGTTCTCTGCTGCACATTGGAAGAGTAAGAATTGTCTTAGGCACCCATTAAGTACACAAACACCGACAAAAGCTGTTTAGCAAAAAATAAAAAAGAGGTGTATGCATATTTTTCGTGATGTCTAACACCACAAAGAAGCAAAAAGTCCTCCCCAGATCAGCATGTGGCCCACAGGATGGACGCCCCTGGTGAAGCACTTAAAGATGAATAAGGTCCTGACGGGTAAATATTATTCTAGGAAGTGAAAACACATGTGTTTATACTTAGATAAATGAATTTAGAAATTGGGGAGAGGAATTGTAAGTAGTGATAAGTGGGGGAATTGAATAGACGTGGATATGAGGCGTGGGAGATAAAAGAAACCTTCCACAAAACTTCAGGAAATGAAGAATTTTTCTGTAGGGAACTAGTGGCCTTCAAAGGCTGTCATCTCAGTTAGAGAAGGGCAGGACCAAGTTTGCCTTTTCAAAGGTGCTACATGCAGACAGGTTGAAATGGGACCCCTGGAAGCAGAGAGGCAAGTTTGGAGTCTCGCAGAACTTCAACGAAAAATGAGGTCCTGATGAAAGACAGGTGACAAAGGCGTGGAGGAGAGAGTGCGGTTTACAATATTATAAACAGCCTGATGAAAGACAGGTGACAGAGGCGTGGAGGAGAGAGTGCGGTTTACAATATTATAAACAGTGCTCCTAACCGAAGCTACAGGAGGAGGTTTTAAGAAAAAAAACGGATAGCGTCCTTTGTTGTAGTTGTGTAAGTAAAGACAGCAGTAGTGACAGTAGTGGCAAATACTTGCGTAGCGCTTACTGTGTTCCAGGAATTGCACCGCGTTCCTTATTTATATTAACAGAAGATACACAGAAAACTTGGTCTTACGGTTTTAAAAAAAGTCTACTTCATTTGAAATCCGTGAAATTCTCACAATAACCTAATGTAGGTTGTTCGTGGTGACTACCATTCCATGAGTGAGTAGGGAGCATAATGTTTAAAAACTTTGCAGACAGGCTTCAAACTAGCTGTAGAGCGCCCCTCAGTTGCACTGAGAAGTGGCCCCGGGGAAGTTAACAAGCATAGATTCAGTCTAAGCGAAGGTGGGAACAAGGAATTAAAGAACGAGCGGTGGGTGGTGAGAGGGATGCGAGAAGCCTCTGCTGTTCTTTTAAGAAGTTTAGTTAGAGGAGAAAGCAGGCTTGAGCAGGTTCTAAGAGTGGAGAGGTTTGAGCGTATTTACCCGTTGGGAGAAGAGAGAAAAAAATGCTAATGGAGTAAGAAAGGTTGGGTTGATGAATGAGAAGCCCGTGAGACAGCCGTGAAGTGGATGGAGCCTTCTCTCACAGGAGGGCAACGCGGCTTTGGGGAATCTTACAAATGTATAGGAAAACTCGAGGGCGTTAATGCTTCATATATTTTTTTTCTGTGAGGGCAAGATGTCAAGTTTTAAGAAGAATTCAGATAATTTGGAATAGTTATTATGAGAAAAAGGAAAGGGTTGCACAGGAAGACAGGCCGGGTCGCTGGACTCCTTCCTCCCAGGGCTCTTTCCCTGCTGGTTCAGTACATTAATCCTCCTAAGTGGCTGTTTTATCAGATTTTTCCACTTTCAGGAAAATTTAATTGGGCTCATTATCTGTTCACAAATTCCTGTCCTGATTAAATAAATCATAGAACCTGAAGTTCTGTTCTTTAAAATGGCTGTTCAGGTTACCCATTTAGTCAGCGTCCAATCTCTCAGGATCCCTCAAAATGTCCTGGCGGAATGACTCAGCAGCTTTGCGTGGCCAGGCATTTAAAGCGCCGTTCAGTCTTGGCCTGGTGCTCCTGACTCAGTGGGCAGGGCGCCAGCCACACACACTGGACTGCGGGTTCAAACCCAGCCCGGGCCTACTAAACAACAATGGCAACTACAACCAAAAAATAGCCGGGCGTTGTTGCGGGCGCCTGTAGTCCCAGCTCCTTGGGAGGCGGAGGCAAGAGAATCACTTAAGCCCAAGAGTTTGAGGTTGCTGTGAGCTGTGATGCCATGGCACTCTACTGAGGGCAACATAATGAGACTCTATGTCTCTAAATAAATAAATAAAATGCTATACAGTCTTACCTCCACCTGTTTTTCTAGCCCCCTTTTCCCTTACAATTGTTTTGCAAATTAACTCATTGCAGTCAGGTTGCTTAGTCGCTACTTAACATTAACTTAATATTTTCAATAATCCATTTTTATTAACTTTAAAAATTTTTTTTTATTAAATCACAGCTGTGTACATTAACACAATCATGGGGTACAGTGTGCTGGTTTTATATACAAATTGAAATATTTTCATCAAACTGGTTAACATAGCCTTCATGGCATTTTCTTAGTTATTGTGTGCAGACATTTATATTCTACATTTAGTTTCACCTGTACCCTTCTAAAATGCACCGTAGGTGTGGTCCCACCAATTACCCTCCCTCCACCCATCCTTCTCCCTACATTTAAAATTTTTTAAACACAAGGAATGTGTGTTCATTTTATGCTCTTTAGATTTTCAGAGTCATCTTTAAAACGAGAAGCTCCTTTTCAAGGTGTTACATAGACAGATTTCTTTTTGATTTCTTTTTTTTTTTAATCATGTGCTTTGTATTGTTTTTCAAAATAATAGACATTCGTTGGTCAATGCTTTGTTTTTTGCCTAAATGAACCCTTACAATGTTCATGTTAAATTCATAAAAAGAATTCTCAGTTTATTTAAGAAAAATATTTTGACTCAACTAATACAAGATGTTGTTAAAATCAGTATCAAATATAATAACAATCTTTATATATCTACTATGTATTATCACTGTAAAGCATGATCTTGGTGCAACTGATAGTCTAAAGAAGTTAAAACAAAATTATTTTCCTTCTTCTTAAAAGTTAATCTAGGTCAAGCGTCTTTTGAAGCCATGGCATCAATTATAAACCGACTTCACAGAAACTTGGAGGGGAGTCATGACCAGCATGGCAGAAACAGCCTTCTCGCCTCGTATATCCATTACGTTTTCCGCCTGCCAAATACTTACCCTAATTCACCATCCCCAGGTATCTGTTCTTTTGACTGTAAGGCTGCCTTTCATTGTGTTTGTGGCAATGTGGAGGTAGTTTTGTAGTGCACAGTGTAAAGGGTTCATTCAGTAACAAGCACTTATTGAACACCAGCTAAGTAGCAGTCACTGGGCTAGTTGCTAGAATTTGAGGGATAAATAAGTTACATTTTTAAGAATTGTTATTTAATAGCTTCCTTTTCATCTGAATTAGAGATCTTGGTTGAGTTCCTTCTTGGAAATGGAAAATAACTTCTCTAGGAGCATTTTACGATTACCCTGTTAAATAGAAACTTTACATTTGTTGTTCAAAGTGCTCTTGGGTGTTAAAGAAGAGACTCGGTGGCTCAGTAGTTCCCTGAGGACTCTATGAAACCCGCAATTATGGTCAATAAAATAATACAGCTTTTCTGAGTGTTGGTAAAAGTGGTAGTTGGGGGGGGAGGTAATCTTAGTTTGAATAACCCTAAAGTTGCCCGTTAGCTGGCGATTATGTTGTACATGCTTTCCAACCTGCTATGTATTTCTTTATAACAGCAGTGATAATGGTAAGTTCCCTTTTCCAGCTATTGCCAATGTTAATATCGATAATGGGGACAGGTAATTATGATATTCATTATGAAAACTTGGTATAATAGTAATCTGACTTTAAGTTTTAGCCCATTTCATTTCTTTACTTAATTGCAGAAAGGGAAGCAATTGACTGTAATATTCTGGTTCGTAAGTTCCTATCTTGATTTTTAATATCACAAAGCACTACGTGAGATTTGAGTGAGGAAGTGACGTGGGTGACCGCAGGGCACGTCAGCTCACCCTTCATTCAGCCACTCACTGTTAGGAGTCCACAGAGTTTGCAGGACCTCTGTATTACTTGCTGTTTATGACTTGTTAGCTAATTTACACAACATATAAGATTGTATAAATTAGTAAGTTAATAGGTAGGTATCATTTACTAATAAGACAGTCAGAGTTCCGTAAGTTATAAAATGGGAATAGGTTAGGAACATAATTGCTGGATAGTTTTGTGTTCATGGAATATGGTTGAAAGATGCTTTTTATCTTTAGTTTCTTGTATGTATACCATAAAGATGTCATTTTGTTATTGTTCACATTGTCACTAATGAAGAAAGACAAATAAAACACGGTCTCATTTAAGAGAAGGCAGCAGTAAATTGGCACTACCTCTAAAAACTGTAACTCGGAGCGAGTAGTCAGGGTGGGAAAACAGGAAAAGCTATCAGCTGGAGCATTTGGGGTCCTAGATACACTTATGTCTAAGTGAAGGTCTGTACGTGTGTATGTTTCCTATTAATTTTGCCTTTTATTGCACATGTAATATATAATCATAGAAACATTGAAGAGTTAGTGATTTTATTTATAATTCATATGGTTTAATAAACCTTTATAAACTCGGGTTTATAGTTTGCTATCAATGTCTTTGTGTAGCTGTCATTAGTTCTTGAATGTTTCTATTTATTTTTTAATGTATAGAATTTTTTGTTTTAAATTTCATTTGTTTATTTGTTATTGTAAATCAACAATTTATAATTATATAAGGTTATGGGGTACAAAGTGATGTTATAATCTATTTATACAACGTGGAATACTTAAGTCAAACTAGTTGACATAACCTATCACCTCAAATATTTAACATTTTTGTGGTAAGAACATTTGAAATTTACTCATAGCAATTTTGAAGTAATGCACAGAATTTCTCATGTAAAGACAAAAGCAATTCATGATCTTTGTGGGATTTTGTAAAGTGGCAGACATTTTTTTCAGGTCCTTTCTTACCTAACTCTTTTTGTTTAATTCTGCGCTGTTGTAAATGCATCACTAGGTCCTGGGGGTTTGGGAGGATCGGTGCATTACGCCACGATGGCTAGATCTGCTGTGAGACCTGCAAGCCTTAATTTAAACCGTTCCCGGAGCCTTAGTAATAGTAACCCAGATGTATCTGGGACTCCCACCTCACCCGATGATGAAGTTCGGTCAATCATTGGCAGTAAGGTAAACTGAAAACTATGTGTTTGTAAATTTGGTTTTCATTTTATGAGCAAACGAGAAAGCAGTTGCTTTTCTTTAATCTGAATTTTGAGATGAATGTGAGTCAGGAATAAGGAAGAAATTGTCCATTTCTGTTTTATCAGTAAACACTGTTTTATGTTTCTATTAAATGTGTATGCTATTCCAGACTGGTTTGTGTAATCTGCTAAAAAAAAAAAAAAAAAACTGCCCAATTCTAAAATGCATATGGGATGACTAGTTACCTATAATTTACTCTTGTTTGTCTGATACTCCATCATGTGAAAATTGCTAAACTGACCTCTGCAGAATGAAAGGGGACCTGTGTGACTGTCTGTGACGTGACATGTCATCGATTGAAGTCTGAACCCCCTTTCTCAAAAACTAGCAAGAAGGTTGTCAGCCTTCATTAGTAAGAGAGCTGCATTTTACATGAAATTCTATATATGGTGCACCAGGATCAGGAAAGTGGGACTCATTTAATAATTAATGATTATCCCAGACAATAAAGGAAAGAGGCCAGCTAGTGTGAGATCTTGTTACATTTTATTCAAAACATCCATCTTTATTACATCCCAAAATGCATGCGTAATTTTTGCCTTTCTATATATACAATGCAAAAATAAGTGGAAGCTTAGGCAAGCGAATTAAAAACACTGTAAGACTGAAGCCAAGAAATTACTTTATGTCTTGTTTTGGCCAAACTATTTCAAACCTACTTTTTGCTGTTGGAGAGATTAAAATATTCTTACAGAGTCATAGCCAACTTTTGGGGGAGATTTTAGACCGTTAACTAGGAAAGGAAGAATTAATAAACATGTTCAGGGCAGGGAGGACCAACCTGCGGGCTCCAGGCCATGTGTGGATATTTCGAGGTCTGTTTTACTTATTTGTGGTGTTAGATATTGCAAAAAGTAATACATGGAACTTTTTATTTGCTCATCAGCTTTTGTTAGTGTTTGTTTCTTTAATGTGTGGCCCAGGACAGTTTTATTTTTCCAGTGTGTGGAAATGCTGGACACCCTTGCATCTATAATTAGCCCGAACTATTACGGGACTTTTAAAGGTCTGAGTTGCTTTAAGTCAAATTCTCAAACATTGATCAGAAATAAAGCTGTTCTTTTTTTTTTTTTTTTTCTAATTTCAGATTGTTATGAGGGTACAAGCAAGTATGTCACAATATATGAACTTGTTAGGTAGTTCATCTTGCAGCTGTGTCCTGCACCCAGCAGGTGCACCATACACCCCTACAATGTACACTCCGGCATTAAGTGGGAGCACACCCAAGGCGCCCTTCTTCTCCTCTCTTTCCTCCTTTGCTCCCCCTTTACTCCTTTGTGGGCATAAATTAGATCATCTACTGGCTTCAAAATAAAATTGAGCGCATTGGATATTTGCTTTTCCTTTCTTGTGATACTTTACGAAGAAGAATATGTTTCATCTCCATCCAGGTCAACACAAAAAATGTAAAATCTCCATCTTTTTTAGTCGCTGAATAGCATTTGTTAATCCATTACTGAGTTGATGAGCAGGTAGGTTGTTTCTGCATCTTGGGAGTTGTAAATTGAGCTGTGATAAATAATCTAGTGTAAATGTCCTTATGATAAAAGGATTTTTTCCCTTCTGGGTAAATGCCTGGTAGTGGGATTGTGGGCTCCAATAGGAGGCCTAATTTGAATTCTCTGAGGATTCTCCATACTTCTATCCAAAGAGGCTGTATTAGTTTGCAGTCCCACCAACAATATAAAAGTGTTCCCCTCTCTCCACACCCAGACTAGCATCGACAATTCTGGGACTTTGAATGTAGGCCATTCCCACGGGGGTTAAAGCCATATCTCAGGGTGATTTTGATTGTGTATCTCTGATGACCAGGGATGATGAGCATTTTTCATATGTCTATTTACCATTCGTCTGTCTTCCTCAGAGACATGTCTCTTGCCTAGTGTTAGATGGGATTGTTTGTTCTTTTTTTGTTGATCCGTTTGAGTTCTCTATAGATTCTAGTTATCAAGCCTTTGTCAGATGCATAACATGCCAATACCTTTTCCCATTCTGAAGGTTGTCTGTTTGCTTTAATTGTTGTGTCGTTAGCTGTGCAGGAGCTTTTCGGTTTGATTAAGTCCCATTTGTAAATTTTTGTTGTTGCAATTACCACTAAGGTCTTTTCTTCATAAAATCTTTCCCCAGGCTGACTTCCTCAAGATTTTTTCTATTATTCTGGTCTTTTATTGATGAGAGGGATGTGTGTTCCAAGTACCTATAACACCCAGCACATTGAAGATGCTCAGTAGATATTTATCCAGTGAATGAATGAATGTTAGTATGAGCAACCACTGAAAGAATAAACTACTTTTTAAAAAATCGAATTTTTTGTTCCTCCTTTATCAGGATTAATTGTATATTTAATGACCTTTAGAGATTTAACTTTATTAAAGTTTTGATTACACTTCATTTCCTAATATTAATGCAGAACTTCTAAAATGTAAGAATATTTATGTAATACAAACAGACCCTGGTGGCTGTGAAAACATATTCGTGAGACTCTCTTTGTATTTATTTTGCCAAAACTATCTGTGCTTTTTTTCGACCTGTCTTTTACACTAACATTCAAGTACACAAATATGTAGTTACTTTAGGTTTGAAGTGTATTGTTTTTAATCAAATGCTGATGGAATTCTACATTGACTTGTAGTTTCTTTCTCATTTATCATCTCGTATTTTTTCATTTATTTCTCAAATACAGTTCTTACACTGTGCTAGGAAGTGTGCTGAGGACTTATAGACACATAGGCAAATTTTCATGTGTGAAAACATGAGTGTTAGGATGGCGCCTGTGGCTCAAGGAGTAGGGCGCCAGCCTCACATACCAGAGGTGGTGGGTTCAAACCTGGCCCTGGCCAAAAACTGCAGAAACATGAGTGTTGATATCAGATCAAACACAAAATGAAACTTATTTATATCTAAGGGACAAAACTAATAATGTTATTGGAATTTGGCAAAAAAAAAAAAAAAGACACACATGTACACACATTTGGTTAATCTGTTCTGTGTTATTTGGAGATCAGTAAATAACCACAGGTTTTCTTTAAATTCTAGCTAGCATTGACTAATATTATTACAAATAGAGAATCAGTATAACTAACAGTACAGGGATTTATCTTTTATTCTCACATCACTGATACTTATTTACCTTTTTTTAAAGGACGTTATTAAACAATGAGTTAAAAAGTGAATTTAAGAGTACAGAGAAGTCGGCTCAGCACCTGTGGCTCAATGGGCTAAGGCGCCAGCCACGTACACCTGAGCTGGCGGGTTCGAATACAGCCTGGGCCCGCCAAACAATAATGACAGCTGCAACCAAAAAATGGCCGGCCGTTGTAGCGAGCGCCTGCAGTCCCAGCTACTTGGGAGGCGGAGGCAAGAGACTCGCTTGAGCCCAGGAATTGGAGGTTGCTGTGAGCTGTGATGACACAGCACTCTATCCAAGGTGACAGCTTGAGGCTCTGTCTCAAAACAAACAAAACAAAAGAGTACAGAGAAGTTATTGTTTTTCTTTTTGTGAAAATTCATGAGAGAAGAGCACAGTTATAATTTTGCAAAATAAAATGCTTGTGTTTTGTTATTTTAATAACATGAGTAGTGACTGACAAAATTGTATATGGCAGAAAGAACTTTACACTTAGTCAAGCAGTGGAGACTAATGAAAACTTTGTTTTACCTGATCTGAAAAAACAAATACCTGTTGATTTACTTTGATTTCAAATATTGTAACGAGTTTCTGACAAGGCAGATGTCTTATTTTAAAGAGAGCTACAGACCTCATAATTGTATTAGTCTTTGGATATTGTATAATTTTCTAGAAAGCATTTGAAGAAAAATACGTGTGGAAAGTTTTTATAAAAACTATTTTTGAGGGCCAGCTATCGTGGTTCACACCTCTAATCCCATCACTTTGGGAGGCCAAGACAGGAGGATTGCTTAAAGCCAAGAGTTTGTGACTAGCCTGGGTATCACAGTGAGACCCTAAAAAAAAAAAAAAAAAAAAGGGAGGAAAAGAAAGGAAGAAAGAAATTAGCGAGGTGTGGTGGTCCTGGCTATTCAGGAGGCTGAAGCAAGAGGATCACTTGAACCCAGGAGTTGGAGGTTTTAGTGAGCTATGAGCAGGCCACTATAGCCGGGGCAACAGAACAAGACCCTGTCTCTTAAAACAAACAAGCTACAGACTTATTTTTGAGAATTTGCTATATTTGAGACATTGCACTCGGTAATTTACTTTTGTTATTTAATTTGATCCTTGCAGCATGAGGGAGACACTATTAATACTCTTAGTTGATAGATAAGAAACCCAAAAGTAATTAAGTAATTTATCTTATATTTTATAATTTGTAAGCGGGAGAGCCTACATTTGACCCTTTAACTACTGTTTTACACATTCGGTGTCAAAAATGAGGAGAAATGGTTCATTATCGTACAATCATTTCAACTTCACTATATTTGGAGAAAAATGAAGGAAAAAGGATAGGAAATAGTCTCCCTAAAAGCTAGGCCTTTGAGAATTGCAGTCTTTTTCTTTTTCTTCTTTCTTTGTGACCTTTTGAAGTATTTGGGAAATACTGATGTCTAGGCCCCACTCCCAGCAGTTAGGACTTTTTGTTTGAGGGACGGGCCCTGCACGTTTGCTGTGCAGAGGTGAGCTCAGCAGGTGCACCGACTCCCTGCTGCTGTCACCACTCTTCCCTTCTCACCTGTTCTTCCGTGGATACTTTCTCTTGGCCCATATTCACATTCTGATATACTCCACTTGACTTGTGTTGCCTTTGCTATTCTTAACCTATTCATCCTTTAAAAATTTTGTACAACTTGCCCCAGTTGCAATCAGCAGATCCTCGAGTTCTCATCCTCGATGACAGATTCCTAATCAGGATTTCTGGAGTAGGGCCCCAAATCCGAATTTTACAAAGCTTCTCTAGTGATTGTAATGATGGATTGTAAAAATTGGGTTTAGGAAGCGAGAGTAAAGCGTCTGTTCCTTTCACCTGGAGTCATAGCAACTTTTTCAGAGACAGACATAATTCACTTCTGGTCATACATATTAGTAGCGTATTAAAGAAACTTTAAATTAGTGAGGGTGATGGTGACAATATAATTTCTGTAGATAGCCCAAGTACGATGTTTTTCCTTCTGGTATTTGTATAAAATAGTATCTCATTAGGTTCAATTACAAGTACAATAAAACTGAACCCAGACCCACACGTACTGCCTTTATTATGAAGGAGTGACTATTAGGTTTTTTTTCTTAAGTTTTTGCTTAATTTCTCCTATCTGTCTCTAAAAGAGAGTGAAAGAGGAGGCTAGGGCAAGTAGAATTACGAAAGGCCACTCCATGCAGCTGCAGTTGATGGGAGAAGGAGTGAAATTAAGTCTTTTATCAAATATGTGAGGGTTTTTCTTCCATTTTTTTCTTTAAACCTCAGAGGAAATTATCTGTAGCTAACCTGGACAGTCTCTAAAGGGAGTTTGGAGTTTGTGATGCTGTGGGAACTTTAGTTGTTGTTACGTCAAGCGGTAACCCTTAACATAAACAGAAATTACCTCAAAATACTATATTTAATGTTCTTGGTGACTTGTTACAAAATTAGGTTATTTAATAAGATAATTTTAGTGAACTAATACTCTATAAGTGCCTAAAAATTTTGGTTGCTTTAACAGTACTAATTAAAAACATGTTTGCATTGGAAGGTCTGGATTTCTTTAAGAATAATTTGTAGCATGCAACATGTAACATTTCTTTCCTTTCCAACTGCTTTCTATTATATGCTTAGGGTTTAGATCGCTCCAATTCCTGGGTTAACACTGGTGGTCCCAAAGCCGCCCCATGGGGATCGGACCCCAGCCCGAGTGCAGACCCAACACAGGTGGTGTTTCCGTTAGAGGCTTCTTTGTTAGCTGCTGCTGTTTTCCTTAGCTCATTACTTTTTAGCATATACTGTGATTTCAGTGGCTTGCTTAAAAGTGTGTATTTTTGTTTACTTAGCACATTTTCCAGCTACGATGCATGATACACCGAGTGTGTGCCAGTAATGCTGCCTGCCCCTGCCTCCTGCCCCCCCCCGACCCCCATTCCCCTATCGGTGTTTGAATGCCTGCTGCTCATGCACTTGATGGCTTTTTAACAGTTTCTTCTTTAGCGGTAGCACATCCTTACCAGGAACTTAAAAAAAATTTATGTGTAAAAAAACCCATCAGTTTTCCATTTGCATTGGTTTAAAGCAGCGGTTCTCAACCTGTGGGTCGCGACCCACGGGAACTGTATTGAAGGGTCGCGGCCTAGGAAGGTCGAGAACCACTGGTTTAAAGTGTCGTACCATTTCATTTAGCATTTATTATCTGGTTATAGTCTTCATAATCATTGAATAGAAAGCCTGGTAATAAGTTGAAATTAAATGCTAACAGTGTGTGACCCCATGCTATGAGGTTAAATTCCAGAAGCAAGCGTCCGTTTTAATTTGTACGGTGTTGCAAAGTATGAAATTAGATTTTCCTTACTTCAGACTAGTTGCTTGATAGCTAGTGCCGCATGATACCTCAAAATGTACTTCTCATCTGTGCCCTGGCTTTGGATGAAAATGTTATTCTTGAAGAAGAATTTTAATTCTCTATTTACTATTATAAATTATTTATATTTGATGTAGTAAATGACAGACCCGAGTGGTGATTTTGGATAACAGTGAAAAGGTGGAAGAAATCATTCTAAACTGTTTATTTTCTTCAATGAGTACAAAATTCCTGATTTCTTTTCCAACGTGAGACCAGTTGAGAAGTACGTTTTTCCTTTTTATTTATCTTCACCAGGTATGTGCATGTGTATTGACCGCAGAGTTCAGTTTCATTCTTTGCAGCACTCAGAATACCCGTATTATAAAATCACTGAAATACTCATCTTTTTAAAGGCTAAAATCACATGGAAGTTTTGATACTTCTAATGCATTGTCATTAAAGCAGCTGAAAATGGTGAAGATGAGAAAAGCACTAAAATAGATGGGGTTTTGAAACCACAATAAAGCTGTTTTTAAATTGTACGTAATCCTTGAGCTGCAAAGCCGTCACTGCCGGTGTTAATGGTGTCTCGTCATTGGCTCATCTCACTCCATAGGCTGTGGATCGGAGTTGTAACCGTATGTCTTCGCACACAGAGACGCCAAGTTTTTTACAAACATTAACGGGACGCTTACCAACTAAAAAGGTAGATTCACATGAAGCCAACCCATGGGGGGGGGGGGATGATTTCAACAATTGAATGGGTACGAGATTTCTTTACATACCCAGTATAAGACATCCTGATAATTGTATTGTGTTTAAAAATACATCTGAGGCCAGGCGTAGTGGCTCACACCTGTAATCCTCAGATTCTGTAAGGTCAAGGTGGGAGGATAGCTTGAGGTGAAGTGTTCAAGACCAGCCTGAGCAAGGAGATCCCATCTCTATTAAAAGTAGAAAAAATGAGCCAGGCATGGTGGCACACACCTGTAGTCCCAGCTACTTGGGAAGCTGAGGCACTAGGATTGCTTGAGCCCAGGAATTTGAGGTTGCCATAAGCTGTGACGGTGCCGTGCACTGTAGCCGAGGTGACAGAGCGAGACTGTCTCAATAATAATGATGATGACGATATTAAAAGTCTGAGCAGACATTGCTTTCCTGACACCTTTTGGGGCGTACCTTTCCAGTGGAGGCTCTCTTGCATCCTGATAATATTTATTTCATCAGGATTGACTAGTTTTAGAATTTAGTGAATTCAAATTTGATTAGCAAATTTTAGTGCCAAAAAAATGTATCAACTCTTAATTCTGTTTCTGTAACTGCTTCTGTTTTGTGTTTTAAATCTCCAGGGAAAGGAAGATGAGTTAGAAAAATTCTTAGTAAGATATGTTGATTTGCTTCCCTTATGCACAGTTTTGTTAGTCCTTTTTCATACTAATACATACTTCTTTGCAAATGCGTTGTATACATATCCATTATAAGGCAGGAATTTTCTGCAATTTTTTTAAAGACTACCCAAAATCTTGAAAATTAATGGCTTATAGCAAAGTTTAAAATTTTAAATGTATTTCCTAAATTGTACCTGCAAAGTTCATGTGTGTATTTACATATGTTAAAATATGTATTAAAGGCACAAGCAAGTTCTTATGTAACTGTGAGTTTTTGGTCTAGTTTTGGTTTGCAGGTACAATTTAGGAGGCTATTTTTTACCTGTCCTCTTAAAATTACATTTTACTCCAAGATAACATGTAATTTTTTCAGCTGTTCAACATACCACTGTGTTATATGCATAAACAGTCGTTTCGTTAATGGGTGTCTCCACTGCATCATTGAATGGTTCACATGCCTTATTTTGCTTATTCTCATTATATCTTCATTTGTATTTTGCATTATTATTTGGCCTATGTCATCAGCATATTTGACTTTGTTAATAACTTTGGATTTACTTCTGGGTAGCTTTTCCACGAGGAGCTGGCTTTGCAGTGGGTTGTCTGCAGCGGCAGCGTTCGGGAATCAGCGTTGCAACAAGCCTGGTTCTTTTTTGAGTTAATGGTGAGCAAATTAAGCACATTCTTTAACATTTCTTCTCCTAAGGAACAATTTTGTGTAGGCTCATTTTTTGTCTTAGAAATGTTTTACTATTGTACATCTCAGGGTTTCGCATGTATAAGACAAACATGTCACGCATGTCACGTCTGTAAATACTGAACCCTCAGCACAGTTGAGGTGAGGTTCGTCCTCACTCGGTTTTTTCAGGGATGATTGCAGAAGCTACCTGTCTTTTTAAAGGAAACCTGTGATACTTTCTTTCCAAGTCTGAACGTGCAAATGTATAATGGCATTATTGTAAATTTTATAACAAAGATAAAAAGAGCTTTATAGATGCCAACTGCTATAATTACAGCTAGACAGCTGTTAGGGAAATGCCAGTTACAGCCAATAAAAAGCCAGCAGAACTTTTTGCTTAATTCAATACACGATGTTAAAAACAAATGAATTAATGTTTTGATTAATACATACATATAGTACATATACATTTGACCTCTGAACAATGCAGGTGTTAGAGGTGCCAACCCCTCGTGCAGCTGAAAATTCACATATTACTTTTGACTCTCCCAAACTTAACTGTTAATAAGCTGCTCTTGATCCAGAAGCCTTTCTGTTAACACAGTCAGTTAACACGTGTTTTTATGTAATAGGTATTATATACTGTGTTCTTACCATAATGTCATTAAGAAAATCATAAGGTGGTTGGGCGCCTGTGGCTCAACGGGCTAAGGCACCAGCCACGTACACCTGAGCTGGGGGGTTCAAATCCAGCCCCGGCACCAAACAACAATGACGGCTACAACCAAAAAATGGCCGGGCGTTGTGGCGGGCGCCTGTAGTCCCAGCTACTTGGGAGGCGGAGGCAGGAGACTCGCTTGAGCCCAGGAATTGGAGGTTGCTGTGAGCTGTGATGCCACAGCCCTCTACCCAGGGTGACAGCTTGAGGCTCTGTCTCAAAAAAAAAAAATAGCTTTTAGTTAATTGTTTATACCTTTATTCTTTTTACCTCTATTGTTTATGTCTCTATTTCCTATTTTTGTATTTGAGCATTCATATAAAGTCTACATTTTAAATATGAAGCCCGCTTTTCTCTTTTAAAGATTTATGACTTTATGACTTTGAAAGATGTTTTTTTCCAACCTATGATTTTTCTTCTGACCTTTCAAAATAATCTCAGTAACTGGGAGGGCTTTATGGAGTTAAATCCCAGTAGCAAATAGAATTGAAATCATTTAATTCCTGCACTTTAAATATATTTACAAAAGGAGATAAACTTAAGCTAGCCAAGATTTATTGACTCTCAGCTGTGTATGGAGATATCTCATGGTTGGCATCAAGTTCACACATCCATCCACACCCCGGAGACCCATGAAAGAGCTGAAGAGCCTATTTACTGAGCAACAAATTAAAAACACAAGCTAATAATGTAGCTGAGAAACTAAGCCCATATACACTGAGGCCCATAAAAGCAGAAGACAGTTAACAAAGATAATTTGAGATTTTTGATGAAAATAATGAAAGCATCTTTAAAATTGTTTGGCCCATATTTCTATAAATATGAAATTAATAAATGTGTGGAATTTTCTCTTTTTAATGCACGTTTAATATTGGGATAATATGCCTTTGCTATTAAAGGCAAATTTACTGCAAAATTGGCTGCATCTTAATATAAAATGAAGATTTATTAATTTAATAGTCTGTTTATCTTGTCCTCCAAAGACCCAAAGACTGGTGGTAAACTCAGTACATTTTACCCAAAAGTAGAAAAGAAATGTATATTTTGTGTATGCTTCAAACATACACAAAGAAAAAATTAAGAAAAAATTTATTTAAGAAAAGATTAAGAGAAATTTTTTGTTCAGCATGCGGTATTTGTGGATAAATTATTGGATATATGTAAAATTAATCTCAGGAATACAATGCAGTCATTGGCTATATCCTTGAGAAAAGGCTCAGCAGATGTTTATATTTTAAGATAGTACAGAATCAGAGCTCAGAAAAATTTAGATATCATAAAATGCGACTTTTGATTCCATAAGGAAGAAATAATAAGGCAGCCGGAAATAAATTGTGTCTGGGAACTGGGATAAAAACTGAGGCTCCCTGACTTCCAGTTCTATGTTCTTTTCACCATATCCCATGATCAATAACTCCTGGTGAAACTTATTAATCAAAATAATGGATACTCATACAGTTTTCATCTCCTAACAGTTGTTGTAAGAGATGAAGGATGGCGGAATATGCCGCCCAAAGATACACCACTTTGGTATAAGGATCTGCTGGGCCTAAAGGCATTTGAAAAACAGCAGATACAGGAGAGAAACGGAAGATAAAGCTCCCGTGGGAAACGTGCCCTCCTTACACCAGGGGCCACAAAACATTCTTATCACCAGAGATGGAGAGTCGAGGCCGAGAGAAATCTGCACAATGGGACCTTGTTAGAGATAACAGCTATTTTCTTTTAGACTCTCATATATTTTAGTTATTTTTTTTTACACTTGTCTCTCTTTTCCTTTAAACTCTCATATATTTTAGTTATTTTTTTTCTTACACTTGCTCACCTCACATATAAATCCTTAGCTTTGCCACTTCTTTGGGTCTTTGTTTTCCTATTGGGGCACCCGTGTATCCGTGTGCTTTACTCCTGTTAATACGTCTGATGTCAGTTTAGTTAGCAGGCCCAGCTGGGAAACTGTAGAGGGGAAGGGTCACATTTTGCCTCCACTGCGGAGCTTTTTTTCAGCTGTGTTATTTATTTTCCCAAAGTGTACTTCTCTTCTAAAATGCACATGAGTGTTCCTTTCCATTCTACATATTTATGACAACGTTGTCTGAGTCTCAGTCATTTAACTTGTTCCGTGTGATGAAGAACCTCATCATCTGGGATAAGCAAGGGCACGATCAGAGAATTTGGAGTCGTTTTCTCAGAATATTTCACTGTGTTTGTGGAAACAACATGTTTTATGGTTCTGATACAATTTGATGTTATATTTTTGTGTCTTTGGTTTCCCGATGGTTGTTGGATTTAAGGAGGAACACGTTCAAAGCGATTTGCAACACCACACGTTCTGAAAATACGCTCACCCTTCACTTCGTGATGTCTGAGGACGAGACGTTTCCAGAACACAAGATAAAGATTTGACAATGATTTTTGTCCTATTTCCACTGAGGTGTTTTATGGTGGTATACTTTATTCATATCTGGAAGAAAAGATTACAAATCATTAAAGGGACTACAAACAGAAATATGATTTACATATAATATTTTGAGAGTGGAGAGTGCTTCAAAATCATAACAGGACCTCTCCTTTACCTGCCACATTCTGATGAACTTCTGAAGCCATAATGGAGTTATCCAAAGATTTAAATTCTCTTGACAAGGGCACACTGTTGTATCTCAGAGATGCTCTGTGGTATCACATCTATAATTTCAAGTCTTTCTTAAACATAATGTCACACGATCCTTTGTGTGGGGGGTTCATGATGAATGCTTCTACCTCTTGGTAAACAGAAAGGGAAATTTTTAAAAGGCTAAGAAATTATCATAGGAAATGAGGTTGTATTTGTACACATTTTAGAATTTTCAAGAAGTGGTTGCTAATATAAATTCTGTCTGTAATATGTAAGGACTAGCCTGCAGGGTCAATAACACATAACAAAGACATTTACTTCATTGGACACAGGAAGATATTGTGCACACAGCTTAGACTCAGGACCAGATGGTCAATAACAATAGAACCTCGATAACAATAGAATCACCAACTCTTCAAGCTTCAATTTATTCAGCTATAAAATGGGAACAACATTACTCCTTAATTGTGTAAGGTATTATAAGGCTAAATGATAATATATTTTTAAATTGGTTAACAAAATGTCGAAGACAGTACTCAATAAAAGTTAGTTGCTTTATTATTATTAATTTGTTGGCACGAATTAGATATGGTTAGATTCAAGAATACCTGTTGTAGGTTAAGAAAGAAAAGAGTTGTTTGTTTATTAAGAGACAGGGTCTCACTCTGTTGTCCATGTTGGGGTACAGTGGCAAGATCATCGCTCACCGCTCCCTTGAACTCCTGGGCTCAAGCAATTTTCCCACTTCACCTTCCCAAGTAGCTGGGACTACAGCCACACACCATCACATCTGGGTAATTTTTTCCTAAATTTCTTTGATGAGATGGGGTCTTGCTCTGTTTCCCAGGCTGGTCTTGAACTTCTGATCTCAGGATTTTTCAGCCTCAGTCACCCAAAGTTCTAGGATTACAGCCATGAGCCACGCACGGTACCTGGCCTGCAAAAAGTCCATTTAAAAGAGAAATTCTTAACAATCTGAATTCAAAATAGTTGTATCATTTAGCATGAGGTAATCTATTTTTTGTTATAAATTCCATAGTTGCATAGTATTCCGGAAGCCCAGCACAAGGTAACTATTTTTGGAATATTGCAATTTCGAGGAAAGAATTTAAAAAATGTAGGAATATAACAGGGTTTTTAAGTATAGGATAGAACTGACACGCCATGAATCAGAAACTATTCCTCTGCTGCTAACTTCTCAAGTACGTAGTGCGGAATACACTCTTCCTGCTAACGAGGAAAGCTGAGTCGCTGCTGCTTCCTCCGGTACCACCCGGCCGACACTCATGGCCAGTGAGCCGCCCACATCGAACTGCAAGGAAACGCCTCCTCTAAAATTGCATCTCCCGAGGATTTCCAGATGCATAAAGCGGGGAGGACGTCATCTCTGCGGGACACTTCTGCCCAGGGCGTCATCTCTGCGGGACACTTCTGCCCAGGACGTCATCTCTGCGGGACACTTGTGCTGAGGACGTCATCTCTGCGGGACACTTGTGCTGCCTGACGTTTCTCCACCATTCAGTGTGTCCCTTGAGATCTCTCCCTGCACCACCCACCCTTCTGAGTCTCTAACCCAGGGTAGGAGGATCAGCTCTGGTTAAAGGGGGAAAAGAGACAGGCACAGCCCCGGTGGCAATGTCAGCAGGAGAAAGATCTGCTGGGCCTCCTCTGAGGAGGGGTCTCAAGGGCAGCAGAGCAGAAGGGCGGAAGTCTAAAGCCACAGCCCCCTCCCCAGCCCCCACCCTCCTGACTTCTACTCTCCCTCCAGTCCCTTGGGGAAAGCTGGGTGGAGCCGCTGGACCTAAAGCCTAACCCAGGGGGACGACTAGAAGAAGGTGAAAGGGTAAGAAGGCAGGCCGGACTTCCAGGGAAGACAGACTAGATGGCAGTAGACCCGGAAAGGATGTTTGGGACCAGCCTGAGACCGATGGCTATGGTCTGATAGGTGACTCCAGGGGACACATAAGGACACTCTGACCTCGTTAGGATCCCTTGCGTACACTTAATTTTTTTAATAGACATGAGTAGCACTTCTCATCTTTTTAATTATTAAGAACATAACTAAGGTGAATCAGCTTGATTCAGTCATTCCACGTTGTTTCCATATATCTTAACATCACTTTATACCCCATAGTTATACTTTGTTAATATTCAATAAAATAAGACAACTGAAGAAGCAAACATAAACAAACAAACAAACCCTGTAACTAATGACTTCTACACAATGTAACTGATAACTTTTACCTGTAACTAATGACTTCTATACAATGTAACCGATGACTTTTACCTGTAACTAATGACTTCTACACAATGTAACTGATGACTTTTACCTGTAACTAATGACTTCTATACAATGTAACCGATGACTTTTACCTGTAACTAATGACTTCTACACAATGTAACTGATGACTTTTACCTATAACTAATGACTTCTACACAATGTAACTAATGACTTTTACTTTTCAGCTCAGAAAAGGCTGAAAAGAGGAAGTGTGACTCGCCCCCACAGTGCTGTGGATGGGTGTTCTTTGGTTCTACTCCTCTACTCTCCATCTGGTTTCCAGCAGTCCTCCTGTTTCTATTAAGTGATGTCACTTGGTGTATAAAAATGATAGAATTAGTATTATTTATGCAGTGGAAAAGTAATAGCACCATTTTATTAATGTCTCATCTTTTCCACCATTTTTAAAATAGAGCATACAATCTCTAATGGTATTGTCACGTGTTTCAAAGACCTTTGAAAAATAATCTTTGAAAATGCCTTTCTTTTCTTTCCATTTTAAAAATAGAGTCAACCCGGAGGCATTGCATAAGCAGGGTGATGGAATGCTCAAGTATGGGCACACCCTGGTTCAAACCCCAGCTCTCTTACAAGTTGGTATGACCTCAGGCAAGTTCAATAAACTTTCTCTGGATCATTTTTGTCATTTACGAAGCCTGGGTAATTATAGAGTGAAGAACATTAAGTAAGAGAAATTAACACAGTGCTTCGCACATAATATGTACAAATCAAAGGGCACACAGTAAGTTTTACTGATAGTTCTGACAATATTTGTCTATTTTCCTGTATCTGCAAAGATCTGATGAATAAAGGTTATGTGGTTGCAATAATGTAGCTAACATTACAGATTTGCTCCACTGAGATTAAATGAGCTCAACTGAGCAAATTTATGACCTTATATACTTTGAAACTTCCTCTTTACATCTTTATCATGGATTCATAATCAATTTATTTTTCTACATAGATACTATAATGATTTGGAGGGGGAGGGAAGGTAAAGTTAAATAGGCCTCAAATTCAGGTAGACTCAGAGGAGCACAGTGATCCTGACCCTAAAGTGTAAAGCTCGCTTTGCACCTGCACGATCCAGGCGCTTTTGACCCACTCTTGGAAGCCCACTTCGGAATTCTTTCTTATCACGTTGGATATTGCTGTATTTTCTAGGAATCATCACATTTCCCTCTCTTTCCTCCACCCTCTTACTATCAGGCATCAAGACCTTTTAATTCTATCCTCAGATTATGTTTGAATCCTCTCCTTTCTATACCACTGCCACTGCGTCATTCTTATCTGGGTGTTCATAGTAGCCTCTTAGCCAGTTTTTCTTTCCACCTGCCATTCTCTAATTCATCCTTTGTAACTTGGCAATTTCACAGTCTGAATCTGATTGTGTTACTTCCTCCTAAAACCTGCAGTGAGTATCGATGTCTTGTGGAGTTTATTGTAAGATTCCTAGGTTGACCTGCCAAGGTCCTCTAATACGATTGTCCTCCAATATCCATTCTTCCTATAACAACAGAGCCCTCACTTGCACACAGCTGACCACGCTGAGGGTTGAACTTCCCAGCTTCCCTTGTTCGTTGTGACCTCGTTCAGGTCTCGAGCAAGAGTACTGTGTACCCCTCTGCTAAGTGTCCTTAAAGAGAGTGCTATGGATTAAATGTCTATGTTTCCCCAGATTTATATGTTGAAATCCTAAATGCCAGTGTGAGGATATTCTGAGGTTGGGCCTTTTGTGGGTGATTTGGTGGACACAGCCTTCATGCCTGGGATCAATGCCCTTGCAAGAGAAGCCCAAGGGAGCTCCTTTAGGCTTTTTCCCATGTGAAGACACACACAGTGAAAAGATGGCTATTTGCAAACCAGAAAGCAGGCCTTCATCAGAAACAGAATCTCTCAGTGCCCAGCTCCAGAGCTGTGGAGATTTACAAGAAGTAAATCTCTTGTGTTTATAAGCTATCCAGACTACAGCATCTTCTTACAGCAGTCCAAACAGATTGACAGGTGTGACCGCATGCCTTCTTTACCCCTATCTCTTGTTAACTGAATGTCAGATGTGAAGGTTAGTGCTAGATTAGCTCTCTGAACTTGTGAGATGAAATGCAAAAAAATGGTGGAACCGCAAGAGAGAATCTGAATGTATATTGATCATAGAGCTTCCAAACTTGCCTTTGACTGGTGTCCTCAAGGAATAACGTGGGTGACAGGAATAAACTTTGTCTTATACAAACCACTATCATTTTGGATTTTCTAACACAGCCAAACTCAATCTTACTATAAAGGACATCCATTATCTTCCAAGGTCCTATTTGTTTTTTGAATTTCATAGTCCATCTACTTCTCACTGGACTTGTTTCGATGACAACACTGAGCTCCATGTAGGCCCCTGGGGTAGAGTGATGCCGATCTTACTGCTTTTCCTCATGCTGTTCCCTTTGACTAACATCATATACATCGCGAGGCAGGTCTTCTTCATATGAATTTTAGAATTGTTACCTGTTTTTAAATCCCCTGATGAAACCTCACCTCCCATAGAAAGCAATCACTGACTCACCTCCATGCCCTCAACATGGGGTTTTGCTCTTTCTCTTATAACTGTGGAGCTGTACAGGTTTACATGAGTTTCTCCTTCACATACACTGACAGTTACTTATTTATGTCTTTCTTTTTTTCCATTAATCCTTGAAGGTAGTGACTCTGTCCTGTATCTCTGACACATCTAACAGTATCTGGCATTTGTAGGTGATCAATAAAAATGCGTCAAAATTCAGCTTTGATTTCATAGGGCTTCATCATATTTGTGGAGTTTTGAGATAAAAGTAATAAGTTTCATATACACCATTTTTGACTTTGATTTTACTTTGAGTAGTTTCACATACACCATTTCTCAAGTCAAAGAAAAAAAAACGAAATTCACCAATTTCACATCAGCCATGTCTTGGTAAAAAGATGGACTGATTATATTTGAGAGACCACATCCCACTCTGAAATGCTCCTCTTTAGAGGTTGTTGCTTTCGATTAATGTCAGAACGATAAAGCAACATTTAATTTCAGTGTCATACAATTATCAAAGTCACAAAATTATGATTTGTGATACTAATTTGAGATATCTCTATGATCTTTGTAAAGATGTACCTTTGTAATACAGGCTTTTCTTTCTTGAAAATTTTCTGTTACCCTAAATGCTTCCTAAACATTTTCTTGTGTCTTTAAATAGTCCTCAAAACAATTATTTTAAAAATACCTGCACATCATTCTACATGATGGCTCCTATATAAATGCATCTACCTTCTGTTTTCACTTATTTGCTTATGTGGAATAGTTTATGTAATGGAATTATGTGATGTATGGTGTTTTGTGACTAGCTTCTCGTGCTTAGCAAAATGTTTTCGAGATTCATCCATGTTACAGTGAATCTCAGCACTTTATTCCTTTTGTTGTCTAATAATATTTGTGTTCCTTTGTATGACTGTGTCAGTATCAGTGACAGGCGTTCCACTTTCTGACTACTGTGGATAATAATGGTATAATCCTTCTGACACTGGAATTTCATCTTCAGTAGGTTCTTGGTCTTGGTGATTCGAAGAATGAATCCATGGACCACAGATCAGTGGTAAGACAGGATTTATTTACAGAAAAGAAAAGAATACAGAAACACCAAAGCTCTCGACAGAAAACCCAAGTCAGGGGAGAAAAGACTCTTGTCTCTCTCTCCTTCTCTCTGTCTCTCCCGGGGCTCTTTATCCAGGGGTATGTATAGGTGCATGGGTTCTTTGTATATGAGGCCATGAAATGAATAGACACAATCCTTTCCACTGGGGCAATATGAATGAATGTGTCAAAGAATGGACATAGTTCCTTCTGCTGGGACACGGTGAATGAGTGCATTAGTGAATGAATACAGTCCTTTCCGCTGGGGCAGGGTGAATGAATGTATCAATGAATGGACACAGTTCCTTCTTCTGGGACAAGGTGAATAAGTGCATTAATGAATGAATATAGTCCCTTCAGCTGGGGCAAGGTGAATGAATTTATTAATGAATGGACACAGTCCATTCATGGAATTGAGGCCTAGGAAAATTACATGAAATTGAAATTGACCTAGACATAGGAAATGGGGGTTCCCTGTTGAGTCATAAGTGCAAGGGGAAGGAGAAATCAAGGTGCCAGTATCTCCCCAGCAGTTGTCCGGCCCCTCTGGCTACTAGAGCCTGTGGGGTGCTGGGGGAGGTCCCCCCTTGCCTGCCCTCCAGCCAACTGGTTCCTTTGCTGGCTGCTCTCGCACCAACACCGCTGGGCGGAGGCGGCGGATCCTCCAGCTCAGCTCAGCTGAACTGGCTGGGGCACCACCTGTCCTGTATCACTTCATGTACAAGATTTTGGGCAGGCCTATTTTTCATTCCTTTTGGAAATATACATAGCAGTGGAATTGCAGCACTGTTAAAGTAAGTATGTCTTTCAAATAGGAACTATTAAACTGTTTTTCAAAATGGCTGCCTTTTACATTTCCACCAGCTACGTATGAAGGGTCCAGTTTCTCACGTCCTTACCTACACTTGGCACTGCCTGCCTTTTTGATTACATATGTCCTATTGGGTGTGAAGTAATATTTAATTGTAGTCTTAATTAGATTTTCCCAAATGGCTAATGATGTTGAATACTTCATTATGTGCTTTTCGGCATCTGTTTATCTTTGGAAAATGCTAATGTATTGCTTTTAATATATTAAATTTCACTTTTCCACTTCTGTTTATAAAATTTATTGTGTCATACTTCAGCACTAGAGCATTCTGGAAAAGTTCAATATCACGTAGCAACATAGAGAAGAAAAGGTGTTTAAGAATTTTCAAGTGAAATAGTCTTAATTTGTGGTTGAAAGAATTACAGCCACAGAGGCTACATTGTTGCCAAGCAAGATGAAGCAGTCTAGAAACAGAAAGAAATTGTTTCAAGTCACTATATTCTCTTTGCAAAACACCCAGCAGGAGGGTGTGATATAAACTCATGTCACGACTGGGTGTTTGGTTGGGAATAGAATTTGATTTAATTGGTATTAGCAAAGTGGTCTACTTTACTATAAACTACTGATGGAAATTTGTAAGAGTTTAAATCTACACAATTGATCTCTGCTGATGACCTAGCAATTCATCTGCTGTCTATAGCAAAGTCCAGTTTGATGGGCTTAACACCTCTCCCTAGAGGAAAGATATCTAGTTCACCTTTTGCTGGTTTAGGATCAAAACATTAAATTCTTGGATTCCTGACTCATGGGCTGGTAATCTTTAAGCTCAGCTCCACACTACACCCTCTTTACTTAGGCCTTTCCAGGAAGCAGAGTTGTCTGGAATCCCTGATGCAATTACTTTGGGAGTTGTTAATTTGTAGCAAAATTATACTCAGGAAATATTAGAAGGAAAAAAGCCCAACTAAACTCTTTAATATGCTGTTTGTATAGATGAAGTTGTACAAGACTACATAGAATCTTGAGATACAAGCCATTAGAACTTTTCCCTGACTTCTTCCTCCCTAAATATTATTATTCATGAATTTCTGAACCTAAGTCATGTCTGAAATGCACGGATGAGCAATGGGACCTGAGGTAGTGTTTGGGCTTAGACAAATAAACATTTGGATTCTAACAGCCCTAATACCTCTTGATGCAGTAAGAGAAACTGGTTTGGGGATCTTGTCATTATCCCTAACAGGAGCACTTAAGAACTATGCATTTTAACAAGTAGGGGACCTAGGAATTTTTGTTTATGAATGGTCATAGCTAGCAACGGAGAAAATGACTCAAAAATTATACTTGATGTTAGAAAAGCTATCATGCTTTTAATATTTGTATATGTTCTCTATTCTAGAGATCCACAATAAAATATTAGATTAAAATGAACATAAATTTTGTTTTGGAACTGAAGTTCATGATTTAATTACATTATTATACCATTTTCATGGGGAACAGTATTTGTATTAATCTATCTATTCATTCCCAACATAGAATCATTTGAGTATAAAAGCAAAGGGTTCAACCGCTAAGGACATTTGGAACAATGTTATTTTTCCTTTATATTTTTCTTCTAAAGCTGTCTAATTATTATATTATTGGTAAATCTTTAATATTATTCAAATCAAACTAGTTACAGCAGAGATTCTAATAAGCAAACATCTTTTAGATTTCTCTGAACTTGGTTCTGCTTAGAAGCTTGCTTTCTCCTTGGTGTCTGCTGAAGATTTACAAGGGATCTCTAGTCCATTCTCTGTGCTTTCTTATACAGACATTTTTTAATATTAAAATCCATGAAAAACAGAAATTAGTATGTTTTAAAATTTTAATTTTCCAAATCTAACACTAAAAAGCAGGAAAAAATCTGAAGCTTAGATCTAGTATTCATAGTCAACAAGTGAAATACGATTCCAGATACTCTTCATGTATGAAATCTGTTACAACCTGAAGATATTACTAAGATTTTACATTAATTAGTACCTTTCAGCCAAGTGCCGGCCCGACAAAAATCCAATTTTCTTTTTTTAAGGAAAAATCCTGTCACAAATTTCTTTGTGTCTGAAAAGCAAGTTATAGTTATTTTGAAATGTTTAAGGATTTATATCTCAGAAGTTTTCTTCTTCTTTTGTTTTTCTTTACATACTTAATTTTACTTAGGCATACCAAGAGATAATACTTATTTAGGATTTTTCGTTTGTTCATTATTTATTTTTTCATTCTTTCAAATATTTATTGGTCATTTATAATAACCAAGAAACTGTTACAGAATCTGTGAAAGACAGAATTACAGCAAATTGAACCTGCTCACATTCTCATATCCAAGTTGTATACAAGAAAAGAATGACAATTTTCTTTTACTTCTACCCACCATCTATGCCTATGAAATAGGCAAAGCATAAGTGAGAAAGAAATTCACGCTGTTGGCTAAAATGAGAATTTAATTTTAATCGATACTCATGATAGTTGCTGTGTTATTCTCTGGGGATGTGATAGAATGTGGTCTTTCTTTTAAGTGTTTGCCGTCCGTTGAATAAACACTGTTTACTAGACAGTTTGACAAGTATAAGAATAGTGGTAAGTCCAGAGCCATTATAGAACACATGGGAGGGATGTCGTGGGGCTTTGGAAATGTTCAGCAGAGGAAAGACCCGTAAGGGCGACTCTGAGGGTGACACAGCCAGGCAGACAGAAAACGGGTTGAGCGTGGGAAGAACAAGTCGGGGGCAGGGGCATGCTAGTTTTCCATAACTATTTGGATTGAGATGACTCTCAAACTCATAAAAATGTAAAATCACTTATGTTGTTGTCTAGCAATAGCACAATAGACATCCTCACTTTAAACCCTCAAATGAAGTAGTGTGTATCTTTTATTTTATTTATTTGTATCTTATATAAACTCTTATAAGTACTTTTTTATATTCCAGAAATAGTTTTGATTTTGTCCCTACTCATTTATTAAGACTATGTTTATGTCTAAAAGAATATCATCCCCTGGGAGAGGACTTCTACTGTTTTCATTTTGTCCCCACTCATTTATTAAGACTATGTTTATGTCTAAAAGAATATCATCCCCTGGGAGAGGACTTCTACTGTTAAACTACACCAGTACATACTTCTGGGAGAGCTGCAAGAACTGTGGAAAAGGGAAGGTTTCCATGAGGTCTGTGCTGAGAAGCACGTGCTGAAGAAAACATCTCTGTCTGATAGACGCCTAATCAGGTAAAGTTGCAAACATTGGCTAGATGCAGTGGCATGCTCCTGTAGTCCCAGCTACCCAAGAGGCTGAGGAAGGAGGATGACTTGAGCCCAGTATTTTTCTTTTAATTACAAAATAAAGAAGCCTACAAAAGAATAAAAGCATCTGTTAAGCATCCACCTTTATTAAATGAAAATAAATGCCTGTGACCATTAAACTATAAAGCCAAGACTTCTTCCAACTCTCTAGGAGTATCTGGTATAGAACTTTCCCTCTGACAAAGAAACCTGGACCACATATATTATCCAATTGTTTTCAGGAATTTCGACGGTTCCAACTTATGATCTCTGAGAGAGCACTGGCTAAGAAGGCAGATCACAGAATTGCCAGGCTTTCTTTTGGGGGCGAGTTTTTAGACTGTTATGCAGGGAGAGAACCCAACTTAGAGCAGGACGATCTAAGCTGATGAAAAGGAAAATGAAATTTGGGTAGCCTGAGACTGTAAGAGTTTGCAGGGAAGAGTACTGGGAGGTGACCTATGCAAACAAGGAATTCCAGAAATTTCCAAGGTGTTCCCATGAGTCAGAGGCTAAATACTAATCTTAGGGCATGCTTAGGGTAAAACTCCATAAAGACAGGAAAAGAACTTCCAGGGAGATAGATTAACAGTTTCCAGAGGTTACATAGTACTGGGAGGGGTTTTAATTCTAATCAGGAAGGAGGGGGTGGGGAAAGAGTTATGGCTGGGTGTGGTGGTGTGTTCCTATAATCCCAGCTACTCAGGAGGCTGAGGCAGGAAGATTGCTAGAGCCCAGGAGACTGGGAACAGCTTGTGGAACATATGACAGACATCCTGTCTAAGATGTAAGGGGGTAAGAAAGGAGGTATGACTGAACACTTATAGAATACTGTAGAGGTCATACAAGATCAGATCTTAGTATATGTGATGCCAAAGTGAGCACAAGATCAGATCTTAATAAGGCTAAATCATCTCTAATATTAACAATATTACAAAACAAGTGTCAAAAGTGGATTTATCTGCTTGCCAGAACAAATATCTAACAAATTTTGACACTCTTTAAGGCAGAGGAAGGAATCAAAGCGCTCCACAACGTAACTAACATAAGCTATCTAGCAGCCAATAACCGATTGCTAGATATGCAAAAGAAGCATCAACTTGTGAAGTTTATTAATGAAAAACATTTTTATTAATGAGATGATGAGTTAGGTAAAAGTTTAAAGCAGCTATTTTAAATATCAAAAACAGGTCAAGGATTTAAAAGATGAACATAAAAAGAACAGAAATAGAAGCTAGAAAACAGGCTCAGCGCCTGTGGCTCAAGTGGCTAAGGCGCCAGCCACGTACACCTGAGCTGGCGGGTTCGAATCCAGCCTGGGCCTGCCAAACAACAATGACGGCTACAACCAAAAAATGGCCAGGATTTGTGGCGGGTGCCTGTGGTCCCAGCTATTTGGGAGGCAGAGGCAGGAGACTCGCTTGAGCCCAGGAATTGGAGGTTGCTGTGAGCTGTGATGCCTCAGCACTCTATCCAGGGTGACAGCTTGAGGCTCTGT
>CAUYON010101922.1:0-42154 GCA_963573935.1 Arctocebus calabarensis | reverse complement strand
GTGGAAGAAAAGCAATCACCAAAAGACTGTTATGGTCTTTTTTCTTTTCTTTTCTTTTTTTTCTTTTTTTGGGGACAGAGCCTCAAGCTGTCACCCTGGATAGAGTGCTATGTCATCACAGCTCACAGCAACCTCCAATTCTTGGCTGAAGCGAGTCTCTTGCCTCCGCCTCCCAAGTACTGGGACTACAGGCGCCCGCCACAACACCTGACCATTTTTTGGTTGCAGCCATTATTGTTGTTTAGCGGGCCCAGGCTGGATTTGAACCCGCCAGCTCAGGTGTACGTGGCTGGCGCCTTAGCCTGTTGAGCCACAGGCACCAAGCCCATACCTATAGTTTTTATACTTGGGAGGCTGAGGCAGTAGGATCTCTTGAGTCCATGAATTCAAAGTTACAGTGATCTATGTGATCATACTACTGTACTTTAGCCTGAGTGGCAGAATGAGCCCTGTCTCTAAACAAAACAAAATACATAATTGTATTTACATAAATTTATACATAATAAATACATAAAATTTATTTATACATGTATAAAATATGTATTTTATGTATATATATGGGTATATATATATTTTTTGAGACAGAGTCTCACTCTATTGCCCAGGGTAGATACCGTGGTCATAGCTCACAGCAACCTCAAACTCTTGGCTCAAGTGATTCTCCTGCCTCAGCCTCCTGAGTAGCTGAGACTACAGGTGCATGCCACAACGCCTGGCTATTTTTAGAGATGGGGGTGTTGCTCTTGTTCAGGCTGGTCTCGAACTCCTGAGCTAAAGCAATCCACCTGCCTTACAATCCCAGAGTGCTAGGACTACAGGTGTGAGCTGCCGTACCTAGCTATAAAATATATTTTAACTTATTTAAATACACTAAGATTTATCAAATATAAAACATGAAAACAAAATGTAGAAATACATATAATTTAATAAAGAATATAATCAGATCTTTATTCTATAAATAAAATATTAGCAAAAGGATTGGCTAGTCTAAACTCTAAAAAAGAGATACAAAGAATGGTCACACCCAGTAAGGCTGAGATCATTCACCTAAGAGCTCCCAGCAGTAAGGAGTGCTAGGCCTTGTTGGAGAGGGAACTGCCATCACTCACTGAATGACAGAGAAGAAAGTAGCTATGGAACCATGCTAACATAATTTGCTGGAAATCTGTTCTTTGAAATTTTGGTAAAATCCACCTCATAAGGTACCTGGAAAACTTTTTTTTTTTGAGAAAGAGACTCACTATGTGGCCCTCTGTAGAGTGCTACAGTGTCACAGCTCACAGCAACCTCAAACTCTTGGGCTTAAGTGATTCTCTTGCCTCTCAAGTAGATGGGACTACAGGCACCCACCACAACACTCATATTTTTCTGTTGTGGTTATCATTGTTGTTTAGCTGGTCCAGGCCAGTTTTGAACACACCAGTCTGGGTGTATGTGGCCAGCGCCTTACCCACTGAGCTATAGGCACTGCCCTGGAAAAGTTTTTGATGGGCAAGTGTCCCAGAGGCACTGCACTGTGGCTGCTGGCTCCTGGGGTGCGGTGCCTGCCACATGCTGCAGGTTCTGAAACCTAGAGGGGCATGGTTGCTGCAGGCACCTGCTGAGCAAGCCTTTAGGAACCAAAAGAGCAGAACCTGTTTCTCTATAGCAGCAGTTCTCAATCTGTGGGTTGCGACCCCCTCCTTTTTGTTTTTTTGAGACAGAGCCTCAAGCTGTCACCCTGGGTGGAGTGCCGTGGCATCACAGCTCACAGCAACCTCCAATTCCTATGCTCAAGCAAGTCTCTTGCCTCTGCCTCCCAAGTAGCTGGGAATACAGGTGCCCTCCACAACGCCCGGCCATGTTTTGGTCGCAGCCATCATTGTTGTTTGGCGGCCAGGCTGGATTTGAACCCGCCAGCTCAGGTGTATGTGGCTGGCGCCTTAGCCGGCTGTGCCACCGGCGCCGAGCCCCCCCCCCCCCTTTTTAACAATGAAAATACATTAGGAAGGTTGAGAACCGCTGCTCTACAGTGAGCCCTCTACTGAAAAGGCTTAACACCATCCCGCCTGGCGAAGGAAAAAATATTTAAAGGGCCCAGATTCATTTTCATAGATGATGCCAAAAGGGAAAATTAGAAACTACCACTCAATAAAATCAATGACTGGCCCAAGAGTGATTCTGCAAAATCTTTTTAAAGGCTGATTATATTGATTTTCAGGCTTCTAGCATCCAAATAGGTTAATGTGGGCCCTTTTGTATCTTCAAACTGCTGTTTGTCTGCTATAGAGCACTAATTTTGAAAATGTGGCTCCTGGGTCATCAATATTAGCATCATCTACAAATGTGTTAGAAAGGCAAGTTTAGGCTCGGCGCCTGTGGCTCAACAGGCTAAGGCGCCAGCCACGTACACCTGAGCTGGCGGGTTCGAATCCAGCCCCAGGGCCCACCAAACAACAATGATGGCTGCAACCAAAAAATGGCCAGGCGTTGTGGCGGGCGCTACTTGGGAGGCGGAGGCAAGAGACTCGCTTGAGCCCAGGAATTGGAGGTTGCTGTGAGCTGTGATGCCACTGCACTCTACCCAGGGTAACAGCTTGCGGCTCTTTCTAAAAAAAAAAAAAAAAAAAAGAAAGGCAAGTTTAGGGTCCTACCCCAAACCTAATGATTCAGAAACTGGGTGTGGCTGGGAACGAGCAATCTGTTTCAGCGCTCTCCAAGGGATTCTGATACATATTAAGGTTTGGGAACAACTGCTATAATAAGCAGGAAGTTCCAGGAACTTGCTTAAGTTTGAAAGGAAGATCATATAAGTTTTAGATTCTATTTTTAATCTGGAAGAAGATAACTCCTCCAGGATCTAGAAGTGGGGCATAGAATTATCTCTTTCTCTCCTTTTGCATTTAATGGCATTTCTGAAGCAATGGGGAAAAATGCATCAGATATGCTCACTTTGGTAAGAACTACAGCTTAAAACTTTTTTATTTTTTAGAAATTCAGCTTTTGCTGGGCAGGGTGGCTTATGCCTGTAATCCTAGCACTTTGGCAGGCTGAGGCGGGTGGATTGTTTGAGCTCAGGAGGGTTGGAGATCAGCATGAACAAGAGCCATCTCTACTAAAAAAATAGAAACACTAGCCAGGCATTGTGGCAGGCTCCTGTAGTCCCAGCTACTTAGGAGGCTGAGGCAAGAGGATCTCTTGAGCCCGAGAGTGTGAGGTTGCTGTGAGCTGGGATGCCAAAGCACTCTACCTAGAGGAACAGAGTAAGACTCTGTCTCAAAAAAAAAAAAAAAAGGACGGACAAGAAATTTAACTTTTGAAATTGTATTATTCATAGCTCATGCTACCCTGATTAGGGCCCCAAGCTGATATTGCAATTCCCATTTATTTATGTATGTGCACAAAAGCTGAGAGTAACGTTGTTTTTGCTTTTCCATATCCTTGCTTTTCTTAACTCTTTACCATTAGTATAGTATTGAAGGAATAGCTAGAGCCATAAACAGAAGGTCAGCACAGTTAGAGGGCGGTGTGGAGCCCCCAGGAGCTCACCACTGTTCCTTCCCCCACAGATAACCTCATGAGTTGGCCTTCCTCTTTGACTAGGCTCCAAAAGCACAGAAAGCAAGCTTCATTTTTCCCTGACACAGCTTTCTGGGCTCTTCAATTTGCTTCCTTCAAGGGAAGAGGAGAGAGAGATGATGTATTCCAGCAGGCAAATTTTCTGCCATTCTTTGCTCTAAAATGAAACATGTATGTGCGGACACTGATATGGTGTGAGGACGGTGGACTGGCCTGGATCCTGCCACTAGCTAGCTGCATGGTGTTGGACAGGCCACCAGTTCTGGTTTCATTTTCCAAACTGGGACCAGCTGATACTTCTCCAACATTTTATGATGCTATGTAATATCACAAGCATATCCTTAAAAGGCAAACTGTTGGGTTTGAATCTCACCCTTTATTCAGTGTCTTTCAAACCTCCTCTTCCCACGTTTAATACTAAGCACATTGAAGCCCTCCTTACAGTAAGCTCATCCTAAAGGGATTGGGGATATTTATGCACAGAAAGTGAAGACTTCCGCATATTTGCTCCTTGTCAATAAATAAAGAGCAGAGACTTTCTCCTTGTCAAATATATATCGCATCTTTTTAAATAGATAGAATACCACCATTGACTCCTTTGGTAAAGAGTAACTATACTGTAAAATAGCACATACAGAAATGAAGTACTGGTAACCTTTAATACAAATTCCTATTTGAAATAGGGCAAGGTAGCTCACACCTGGAATCCTGGCCTAGAAGCCTATGCTTCTAGACTTAAAAGTCAGGAGTTTGAAACCAGCCTGAGTAACTGTGAGATCCATCACTACTAAAAATAGAAAAATTAGCCTATGGTTGTGGCAGAGGTTTCTAGTCCCAGTATGTTGGGAGGCTGAGGCAGGAAGATCACTTAAACCTAGGAGTTTGAAGTTGCTGTGAACTAGGCTAATTCCTGGTCCTCTAACCTGGGTAACGGAGGCTTAAAAAAAAAAAAAAAAAGAGAAAAGAGAAAACCAATACTTTAAATAGGTGGATTAAAGTCATAGATAGCTACTAAGTGGATGAACTGTTACTTGAGCATAGGTTTGTTTTGTTTGTTGAGACAGAGTTCTACCCTATGCCCTGATCAGAGTGCAATGGTGTCATAGCTCATTGCAACCTCAGACTCAGGCTATGGGCATCCTGCTGCCTCAGCCTCTGAAGCCACTGGGATTACAGATGCTTGCTGCAGTACCTGGCTGGGTTTTTCAATTTTTTCCACATGTTGGGGTCTCACTCTTGTTCAGACAAGCCTCAAATTCCTGAGCTCAAGTATTCCTCCTGCTTCAGCCTCCCACAGTGCTGGGATTACAGGAGTGAGCATAGGTTTTGTTTTTGTATATTTTGTAGTGTGTGGGACCCAAAGAACCCCCTAATCATCATTGAGTGCAAGCTAGTTAGAAATAAATAATGAGCTGGACGTGGTGGCTCATGCCTGTAATCCTGGCACCTGGGAGGTCAATGCAGGTGGATCCTCTGAGCTCAGAAGCAGCTCGAAACCTGCCTGAGCAAGAGTGAGACCATCTCTACTAAAAATAGAAAAACTTGAGAGACTGAGGCAGGTGGATTGCGTGAGCTCACGAGTTTAACACCAATTTGAGCAAGACCTCGTCTCTACTAAAAAATAGAAAAACTGAGGCAAGAGGATTGCTTGAGCCCAAGAGTTAGAGGTTGCTGTGAGATACGATGCCACAGCACTCTACCCAGGGTGACAGCTTGAAACTTTGTCTCAAAAAACAAACAAACAAAAAAATTAGAAGAACTAGCCGGTCATTCTGGCAGGTACCTATAGTCCCAGCTACTCAGAAGACTGAGGCAGGAGGATTGCTCAAGCCCAAGAGTTTGAGGCTGCTGTGAGCTATGATGCCATAGCACTCTACCCAGGGCGACAGAGTGAGACTCTGTCTCAAAAAAAAAGAAAGAAAGAGAGCTGATTGATGAGTCTGTAGAAAGTGGTAAAAGTTAATATAACAATATATTGTTAATTTATAAAGATCATGACAGTTGTGGGCAATCTGCTTATTATTAATGAAAAAAAGATTGATCAGTGCATAATTTAAATCTAAAAGTGGCCTCAAAAGTCACACAATACAGCTCTCGTGCCCATGCTTTTGAAGAAATGTCTCCTGAATTCCACATGATTCAAGTATTGCTTATTTTTGTGATGTTTAGATTATTGTTTGAAAAAAAAACAGAACAAAATAAACTACAGGGGAGGAACCCTATTTGTAACCAAGTCTCAACATAAGTGATATAATGGTATTAGATACGTGAAAAAACCCATAATAAAGCACCTCCAAACAGCCAGATACTGCAGTAAATTGTTGATTTATTCAATGTGACTGCTACTACTGATAATCCAGTTATTTGAATGTGGTGTTGATAGGGGATGGCACAGAGCAGTATTTTTCTGAGTTGAAACTAATATTTTAAAAAAGTAAAAAATAGGAAAATATCACAGTGTGTAATACATGTAAGGCCAATGTCATGTACTTGATATGTGTGTACACACACACACAACGGATTCTCTGTATGCTGGACTGTAATGTACTCTTTATTTCTTACTCTGGGTTCTAGTCAGGAAAGTTTGACAACCATTATTACAGAGCTGTGTTCAGAAAGTGAAGGCTTTATGACTCATTGTGAGCTATGCTACTTCTCTGCACGTCCTGAAGTGGGAGCAACTTGTCATTAGGGTCGACTCCTGTCCACTGGCGGGATACTTACTGTTCCACACATTCAGAAAACCATGTGCAGTAATAAAACAAACATGCAAAACAATAGCTGTCCTTGTACCATAGAATGTGTTGTATCTCAGTTAAGGTTCTTAGACACATTTCTTTGAGTTTTCTAAATCATTCCAGGAAGGATTTATTGCATTCTGTCTTTATGCTGTTGCTTGCAAACCTTGGGAATAAATATAAAAAAGAAATTAATGGAGACTTCTAACTTCCATTTTGGTAAATCTTCACACCAACAACAGTAAATCTAAGGATGTCAAGATTATAAGGATTCTAGAGCCAAAATGCTGGTTTCCTGTAAAACTAAATTGAGTCTAAGTCTTATATTAAATTATAAGCATACCTGAAAATATCAGATAGATATGCAATGTCATTTGTAACTGGTATATTAATACTTGACTTCAAGGAACGAAATAGTTTGAGGATTAGAAGAAAATCTTAAAAAGTAGTTTACTGCAATATAATTCTTGTTTTTGAAGTGTTATTCTTGAGGTGGGGAAGAAAGCATTATTACCTTTTCTTTTTTTTTAAATGGAGAAAGCCTAGTTAAATATGTACTTGATAAACCTACTACATTCTCATTCCATGGCTCACATTGGAGAACACACATTCTTTAGTGTAGTATTTCATCTTTGAAAAATGTAAAATATAGAATAAAATGATTATACCCTTTAACCAATAAGTGCCGCTTTGGAGAATTTATCCCAGGAAATAATTCAAAAAGCAGAAAACTCCCCAGGCAAGGTGGCTCACACCTATAATCCTAGCACTTTGGGAAGCCAAGGCAGGAGGATTGCTTGAAGCCAGTGCAAGACTAGCCTGGACAACATAACAAGATGGTCTCTACAAAAAATTAAAAAAAAAAAAAATCAGCTGGTGTGGTGGTATGTGGCTGTAGTCCCAGCTACTTGAGAGGCTGAGCCAGGAGGATCGGAATTCAAGGTTACAGTGATTTATGATCATGCTATTGTACTCTAACCTGGGTGACAAAGTGACCCTTTCTCACCATTTCCTTCTCTCTTTTTTTCCCTCTCTTAAAAAAAAGAGGAAAGGAAAACCAATAAACAGTATGTGTAGATATTTTTACATCAGGTTTGTTATTTATTAATATGAAACACTTATAACAACACTAAATAACACTTGGAAAACGGTTAAGTGATCTTATGTTAATTTGGACTATTACATTAGAATTATACTAGAATTTTTTTTGTAACTAGCAATTATATTTTAGACTGAATGTAAAAACTACCAATAGAAAAATACAAACATTTGATAATTAAATTTTTATTTTGCAAATTCTTACTCCTTTGATTTGAAACTGGGCATGTGACATTTTCTGCTCTAAAATGTCAATGTCAAACCTATATTTTACTTAAATATTAAATGCTAATTTAAAGCCAGAAATGGCTGGTTAAATTACACAGTGTCTTTGCAAAGTCTTGTAAAAGAGATCAATGTGAACAACAAAAGACTGGATATGTACTCACTAAAATGTTAACATTACTGATTAGTGAGAAGACAGGTGATTATCTCTTCTCTTTTCCTTTATATTAAAATATTCTTATAATTAATGTGTTTTTATAATGAGTTGACAATGAACATTTTAAAAAGGCCTTTGAATGTTCCAGGTGGCTAAATTGCTTTGTTATGGTGAGAATAGGTTATGATTAAATTTTGCCTCAAACTTTGAATTCAAATAAGGATTAAATTAAATGTATAAGTCCCATATCCTTACTCTCCTGGGTTATATTTATCATTTCATTAACAATTAAATTCAATGGCTATTACTAAAAAGACAAAAGATAACAGATGCGGTTGAGGATGTGGAGAAAAGGGAACTCTCATACACACAGAGTTAGTGGGAAGGTAATTTAGAACCATCATTATGGAAAACAATATGGAGACGTCTCATAAAACTACATGTAGAACTACTGTATGATCTGCCAATCTCACTAATGTGTATCAAACAAGTACATAGGGAAGAAATCAGTATATCAAGGGGATGCCAGTACTCAAATGTTTATAGCACTAGTCATGATTGGAAATGAACTTAAGCATCCATCAATGGGTGAATATAGAGAACATGCCAAGGCTGGGCACGGTGGCTCATGCCTGTAATCCTAGCAGGGAGGCCCAGGCAGATGGACTGCCTAAGCTCAGGAGTACCAGACAAGCATGAGCAAAAGCCAGACCCCATCTTTAAAAATAGCCAGGCATTGTGTTGGGTGTCTGTAGTCCCAGATGCTTCGGAGGCTAAAGCAAGAAGATCACCTGAACCCAAGCGTTCGAGGTTGCTGTGAGCTGTGATGATGTCATGGCATTCTATCCAGGGTGGCAAAGTGAGACTCTGTCTCACAAAAAAAAAAAACAACAAAAAAAGAAGAAAAATGTGCCACATACACACAATCCTATTTGACCACAAAAAAGAATGAAATCGTCATCTGAAGCAACATGGATGGAACTGGAGGCCATTATGTTAATAGAAATAACCCAGGCATAGAGAGACACATTCTGTATGTTCTCACTCATATGTGAGAGCCAAAAACCTCATCACATGTAGATAGAAAATAGAAAAATAAATACCAGAGGGTGGGAAGCGTGTGAGGGTGGGAAGGGAAAATGAAGAGAGGTTGGTGAATGGGTATGAACCTCTAGAAGAAATAAGTTGTAGTGTTTGACACCAGACAGCAAACTAGGATGACTCCAGTTAGCAACAATACATTCTATATTTTAAAGTAGCTGGAGGAGAGGGCTGGAAATGCTATCGACCCACAGGAATGATAAATACTCAAGTGATGAATGCCCCAAGTTCCCTGATTACACAATCTATGCATGTAAAAAGCACTCACATGTACCACGTAAATGTGTAAAACATTATGTGCCATTACAGGAAAAAAAGTCAACCTTTTTTTGTTTCCCTTTCATTATTAATTTATATACTTAGAATGAAATATTAGCTAAACATAGTCATGAGATGTTATGAGAAAAAACTGGACTACTAGTCCCTTGAATTATTTGAAAGGCCTCCCCAGTAAGCTCAGGGTCATACTTGGGCCTGCCACGCTATGCTGAAGATTCCTTGGGCCAGGCTGAACAGGATACGGTGGATGAAAGAACTAGGAAAGGTGAGAGTTTACTATAAATGAAATAGTAATTTATTTATGCAATTGAAAAAAACTAATGTAAATGTTGGAGGTAGGAAAAGCTCATCTGCTTCTGATTTTATGCCTTTTCTAATGTTTGTTATTTTTTTTCTTAATTTTAGTTAATATCTAGGACATAAGCAAGACAGCCGGAAATGGCATAGTTGAATACTTCCTTATCTGCCTCTCGGGTACAGGCAAGGGAAGAGGAGGGGTGGTACATATGTGGAAATGCACCTTCTCAGGGGCTTGCAGCATCCCTCAAAACATGCCAGCTGTTCCTGGGCCTTGGAACAGATGGCCAAGGCAGGATTTGAAATGAAACTGGGTGCAATTTAGCTGAACTACATAACCAAGGCTCTTTTCATCAGCCAGTAGATCATAAGGGCCAAACTCCAGGGTATGACTTAGTTACTAAAGGAGAATTGGACCCCAGTACTGGCCATTACTGAGGAGACACAGAGGTACAGGTGTCCAGCAGCTAAAACTCCCCTGGAACGATCTCATTAGACCAGAAAGGGAGCCAGTAACTCTCTAAGAAGTGGCTCTGGCTCACGTTCTATCATTTATGGTGGCTGCCCCCCTCTTCTCACCCTACACCCTTTTATACTCACTTACGTCAGTGCTCTGGGCTTCATTATGGGAGGCCTGGCTTCCTTCAAAGTAACAGATGGCTGGGGTGGGTGGGCATATATGGAAAGAATTATATATTCTACTCGCAAGAAGAAATTTTAAAATGGTGTTGAAATTTCTTCAGATGGACTCATGCCTACATGAAGGGCTGATCCTGAAATTAGGAGTGTTTAGGAACAATGAATTGCTTAGTTGGACAGTGGAAGAGCAATTTATTGAGGACCTAAAATAAGAATCTCCCTTATCTTACTGAGATAACAACATTTGGACTAGGGCAGTTTGCTTCTCACCAAAATAACCATATGAAATTCTTCTCTGCTGGAGCAATTCACACTATCTTCTCTTGAAGCCCCTCTATGACTGTATTTTGCTTGTGTTTGCCACAGAAGTCTTATTAATTCAAATTCTTCAAATAAAACAGTAGCTACAGGTAGTTTTGTCCTTCCAGCATGCTTTCTCATCCTTCGTTTTCTAGTTTCTACTTCGTACCTTGCTTTCCCTTTGAGAAGTTTTAAAATCAGGAGGTCCTAGGTAGAGTATTCAGTTACGAGATAGGGTACATAATCTAGCCCTAGTTAGTGTAGGCCATTACCTTTGGCCATAGTGACTGGTTCACCAAGTCATGTGACCTGAGTAGGACCAACCCAGTGCCTTCCCTGGGCCTTTTCAGCTGGACTAAAACGAAAAACTGCTTTTTCATTTATTTTTATAATTATTTATTTATTTAATATATTTTTTTAAAGAGGAAGTTTATTTATTTATTTATTTATTTTTTGAGACAGTCTCACTTGGTTACCCTTGGTAGAGTGCTGTGGCGTCTTAGCTCACAGCAACCTCAAACTCTTGGGCTTGAGCAATTCTCTTGCCTCAAACTCCCAAATAGCTGGAACTACAGGCACCTGCCACATTGCCTGGCTAGTTTTTAGAGATGGAGTCTTGCTCTTGCTCAGACTGGTCTCAAACTCGTGAGCTCAGGCAATCTACCCACCTTGGCCTCCCAAGTGCTGGGATTATAGGCGTGAACCACTGCACCTGGCCTAAGAGAAAGTTTAGAGTGCTTCCAAAGAGAATTGGAAGTGGGTCCCTCTCATGGAGGAGAAAAGGAGGGAGAGACATATTTATTTATTTTTTTGAGAGAGGCTCTAACTCTGTTGCCTAGGCTAGACTGCCATGGTGTCAGCCCAACTCACAGCAATCTCAAACTCCTGAGTTCAAGCAATCTTATTGCCTCAACCTCCTGAGTAGCTGGGGCTACAGGCACCTGCCATCACACCTGGCTAGTTTTTTTCTATTTTTAATAGAGATGGGGGTCTTGCTCTTGTTTAGGCTGGTGCTGAACTCCTGAGCTCAAGAGATACTCCTGCCTTGGTCTCCCAGGGTGCGAGGATTATAGGTGTGAGCCACTGCACCTGGCTAGAAAATTATTTCTTAAAAAACTGTTTTAAAATATAGAATTTTAAACATGAAAAAGGAGTAAGAGTAGCATGCATCTCTTTATACTCAAAACCCAGTTACCACACTTATCAACTCAGACAATCCTGAAAAAGAACAAACTTTCTTTTTATACTGGGGCTTCTGAATGTAGGAAGATGTTACCAACAGACATCACATCTGTCAGTGCAGAGAGCCTGACTTCAACTAAACCCAAACAGAAAGTAGAACTGAGACAGAGGCCTGAGCTCCTTATTAAGTCAGCTGAGCCTGAAGCCACTGTCACCCCTGTAATTTCTTCTTGCTTAAGCCAGATTTAGGTGGATTTCTATCACTTGCAAAAGTGGTATACAATATGGACATGTTAAAAAAAAATCCACAAATAATTTTTAAAATCTTCTACTTATTTCTGAGCTATTTGGAAAATAGAAGTTTTATGAAAAATATGTAAAAGAGTAAAAGAAAAGAAAAAAAGAGCTCAAGATGTTTTGAAACAAAATCATCAGCATTTTAATGTCACTATGCCCAAAGGATAATTCTAGTCCTATTTGGGACAGCCATCTACTAAAAACTTTAAACTAAATAACATAAATATCATTAAGAGATATAACAAAGAATAAATAGTTTCACCTCAAAAACCCTGACTAATGGGCTGGGCATGGTGGCTAACGCCTAGACAACAGAGTGAGACTCTGTCTCAAGAAACAACAACAAGAACTGACAAATAAAATAATTAAGGCTCCAGATCCACACCCAATCTCTGATTCTGAATTATCCTTGAAGCAAAGAATGAATGAATACAATCACTTCTATATTAGCATTCCAGTATACCATTCTTGGGCATATAATAAACTATTTTCCTCCTACACTATCCACTTTCATAGCACAATACTTACACTTTTGCTTTGCCAATTCTTGTATTAGATCTTCATATACTTGTGAAAAAAGGTCTTCTTCAGATTTTGTTCCATCCAGATAAACTGGGAATAGAAAAAGAGGGCAGTTCAAATGCTAGCAGGCTTATTAACATAGAATGTTTACTTTGGCATCTCACATCTCTCACAAATAGGTTCAACCAAAGAACCAAGGACCATACCTTTAAAAGAAATTAAAAGCAATTAAAGAAAGGAATATATCACAGCTAGGTATAATAGGGGAAGTTTTATTTGTTACAGATATATCCACACTGGCTTATGTGAAAATTACTTAAGTAGAAGATAAAAGAAAGAAAAAAAAGAAAAAAAGAAAGGAGAAAGGAAGAAAGCGAGAGAGTTCAGTGGTACTGTGCATGCAGTACTTCAGCATCACTGAAGAGGTACTTGTCCAGGTGGGTTACTTAAAGGAGTACTTCTCTAAACGCTTAAGCCCAAGAGTTAGAGGTTCCTGTGAGCTGTGACGCCAAGGCACTCTACCGAGGGCAACATAGTGAGATTTTGTCTCAAAAAAAAAAAACAAAACAGAAAAAAGAAAAAAAGGAGTTCTCTAACTTATATATTAGGGTCACCTGTGACGCTTCCTAAACCATGCAGCTGTCTGGGTTCTGCCACATATGTACTAAGTCAGAATTCATCAGACCACAAAAATATGTATTTTTAATAAAATTGGCATAAGCAACTTTGGAGAAAAAGTAGAAGTGATCTAGGTTAAAGGAAGGAAAGGGCTTTCTAATCAGCAAACAGCATGGTAGGGAGGGACAAGAGAACTTAGCCTGTCAAGAAAAAGATGCCTGGTTTGGAATAGCCTCCTGGGGAGGCAGGAACAGTGTGAGAGATGAGATGCTAGAGCAAGGCTGTGCCTTAGTTCTTTAGAGGCCTTGAAGTCTGGCTGTTTGGGTATTACTCCAAAGATAAAGAAACTGACCACTGAAGGTATTCAATGCAGGGCAGGAACAGGGTTAGATTTGCATTTTAGCTGAAAAGCGAGAGAAAGGCAGCAAGAGGATGTTCTTGCAATCAATGGTCCCAGCTGGAAGTGGTGCAGCCAGCACCAGAGGACTGGGCTATGGGATGAACTCTGTATGCTTTCTGCTCAGCTCTGACACAGCCGCCTGTTCTGGGGGTCAACACCTTTGACAATATGGATACATCGTCCGCTTTACTGTGAAAAACATCTATCAGTTCGGCTTCACCTGCCTTATCCAACTGCCACTTGCTATCTTCTCTGCATTGAAATCTATATTCCAGTGATCTGTTCTTAGCCTGGGCCCACACATCCAAATTGCTATATTATATGTCTCTCAGCCACCTCAACCTCATTAAGTACAAAACAGACACGGATTTCTCTCTTATAAATCTGCAGCTGCTTCACTTTTTCTGTTTTCTGAAATAACACCTGTCAGTTGCTGAGATGCATGTCTTCTTCTCGCCCCCTCTGTATCTATCCTGTCACCCAGTTCTATTGAGTGTAGGCTTCCAGTACCACACCCTCAAACCCATCTTCCACACAGCCAGAGGGAGCTCACAAGAACAAGAAACTGTATCAATCATGCACTTGTTTAAACCTCTCTACAAAGAGCTTCCCTATTCTCTCAAGGTAATGACAAAGCCTACTGGCCTCATAAGGTCTGGACCGTGCCTGTGTCACCAGCATCAACTCTATCCCTTGGCTTACTTTACTACAAAGCTTTTTCTGCACCTCTTTCAGGTGATCCTCATTCCTTCCTGCCCCTGGCCTTTTTTGTGTTCTATACCCCTCATGCGGGTGATCTTTCATCTCCCCAACCTTTTATCCATTTGCACACATTGGAGTTTGGTTTCCTTAAGGAAAACCACTGGTATTTGGGCAGTGCCCTGGACCCTGGTGTCATAGCATTTACCACAGCTAGAAAGGACACACTTGTGTAGCTAGTGTCTATAATGCCTGTTTAAAATGTCACCTGCATAAGAGCAGGGGCTGGTTCTGCCTTATTTGTCTTGTGAGCTCCAGGGCAGCAACTTGCACATGGAAGGCATTCATTCAATATTGGTGGATGAATAACCATCCAGACCTTGACAAGAGCCCCGGCGAGAGGAACAGAGGCCAGGAGAACCAGCTGTGGAGGACGGGGACCCGGAGTGTTCTGCTTCAAGTATCCCTTTATAATCTTTTTAAGTCCTTTCTTTTCTGTACTTCAAGGCAAAGGACAAGTGAAAGGCCTTGAATGGAGGAAGAAAAGACACTCACCGATTTCCCACGTGACTTCTTCCTCCATTTCTTGTTTGTGCTTTAGATACATAGGCCACACATGGCCGTCAAAGTACCCTGGGGTGTCTGGAGGCTCGTAGACCCTTGTACTATCAAAACACGTGGGAAACTTATTTTGACAGAAACACACAATTGATAAATTAAAACAATAATGTCAGCATAATGGGGAAATCACTCAAAGATTAAGTCTAAACGGTTAAGATAGTTCCCTGATCCTAAAGTTAACTTTGTCATTTACCATCACTCATAATTATCTTTTTCCTTTCTAGTGTTTATAAGGGAATTAAGAGATAAATAGTATAAATAATTATAGAGATACTGGTCTGTTGGATTAAGTTTTAAACTAATTGATGCTCTCTGTAGCTGCAGCTGGAATACAAGGCCACTAACTTAAAATCATAACCAACATGGGATTGTTTCATTTGAAGATTTAGGGGAAATGAGCCAAACAGCTGGATACAAGGCTCTTTTCTTGGAAAGGAAATTTGCTAATGGCAGATAACCACTTACGGAAAGAGGTTTTGCTCCTTGTATGAAGGAGTTAAGGCTTTCCTTGTTTGAAAAGTGACCTATATTTATTGCCCAATCATGGGCTTTCCTCATTTTTCCTGAATTCTGTCTTTTATATTCCCTTTGACAAAGGTCATTTTAACACTTACCCCCTCCGTCTCTTACATTCCTCATACGGAATGGTCAGAAAATAGCTTCTGTTCCACAGAGTGTCAAGGGGCCTACGATGACAGCATATTCAGTTCACAAGGTATTTTTCCCATTCATGTACAGTAAATATAAAAGATGCTTACTTATAATTAAAGAGAAGAAAACCTTCGATTATTAAAATGGGGATTTCCTCAGCACGTTCCTCTGTCGGTACCAGAGAGTGCCCTGCAGTTTCCCTCCAGCAGGAAATGGCCGACATCATCTCTTCCATGTTAAGCGCGTCCAGCACTTCAAACACACACACAGAAAGATGAAGTTAGTATAACAAAACTTTTATGTTGTGACCTTCTGTGATAAGCATGTCCAGGGCTCTGTAAACATATAAAATAACATTATTTTATGTACCCTTCCAAACACCTAACGAATAGTTCAGATAACAAATTCAAACTCTAACAGTGATAAACTATAGTGTTTAAAACATTTTTAATATGGAAAAGTTCAAAACACACGCAAAAGTAGAGTACACCGAACTCCCATGTTCCTGTTATCAGCCTGACAATCACAAACTGATGGCTAATGTCACTTATAACTTCCACTCTCTCCTTACTATACAAAAATTTAAAAATTTTGGCCGGGCCTGGTGGCTCACACCTGTAATCTGGCGTTTAGGAGGCCAAGGCAGGTGGATTGCCTGAGCTCATGGATTCGAGACCAGTCAGAGCCAAAGCAAGACCTCATCTCTAAAAATAGCTGGGCATTATGGAGTCCCAGCTACTCGGGAGGCTGAGGCAAAGGAATCACTTGAGCCCAAGATTGAGGCTGCTGTGAACTGAGATGCCACGGCATTCCACCAAGGGCGACGAAGTCTCAAAAAAAAAAAAAAATTGGTTTATGGTAGTTTTTCTGTTTTAAAATTTCTATTTGGTTCTTTCCAAACATCTCATACTTTTTTCCTAGGGCATTCTAATTTCTCATATATTTCAAACACTTTTGCAATTGGTTGTTGAAGCCTTTTTATGATGCTACTGTAAAATCTTTATCAGGTAATTTTGACATCTTTATCATTGTAGTATTGTGCCTATTGACTGTCTTTTCTCATTCAAGTTAAGATTTCCTGGTTCTTGGTATGACAAGTAGGTTTCAGTGGTGTCCTGGACATTTTTGGTATTGTGTTATGAGATGCTGGATCCCATTTATCTGTTTTTGGCTGGCAGACACCTGCTGCAGTGCAGTGTGCAGGTTCAAGTTCAGGTGGAGGTAGATGTTCATCTTCCTGTTGGGCCTTCCTCCCACGGGCATGGGGGGAGTGGGGGAGGCAGAGTGCTAGCAGCTTCACTGCTGAAAGGCAAGGGCAGATGTTTAGTTTTCCACTAGGTTCTGCTGACATGAGCTGACACTACCGGAGTGCCAAGCTGCTCCACTTCACGTGGCCTCACTCTGCTCTGTGTTGCCGGATGGGGGTGAAAGTTCAGGTCGGTGTTTGGCTCCTCTGATGCAAACCCTGTGGGCGATGTGGAGAGCTAACTCACCCTACCTTGCTGATGGTGGGTAGATGCAGAAGTCTAGCTCCCCATGTGGCTCTGCTAACATCATGAGGGGAGGATCGCTTTTCCTTTTCTGTTTGGCTTAGGGTAGGCTGGATATTATAAAAAGGTTTTCTATTCTGCTGGGCTGCCCTTTTCCTGGTCCTCTGATTACAGAGAACAGGTGCTTCCTTTGTCTGTGCCTACTGATGGTTCTATGTTGCACACTTTGCCAGCATCTCATCCTGTATACACAGGAGACAAAGAGAAGACCAGGGAACTCACACCCTTGTCACCTTTCAAGTCTCAAAGTCCCTGGCCAGCTTGCTCTCAGCATTTTTCAGTCTTCTCTTGTCTGTTATATTAAGTTCAGGGTTTGTAGTTAGTTATAAGAGGACCAGTGAAGACTAGGGCTAATCCATCTTAGCTGAAATCAAGAGTTTTATTAGTTTTGGTATATTTTTGTTATCATTTAGTTAAAAAGATCTTCTAATTTTCATTGTGACTTATCTTTTGACCCATGGAATATATAAGTGTTTTGCTTAAGATAAAAAGCAATGCTCAGCGCCTGTGGCTCAAGTGGCTAAGGCGCCAGCCATGTACACCTGAGGTCGCGGGTTCGAATCCAGCCTAGACCTGCCAAACAACAATGGTAAGCTGCAACCAAAAAATGGCCGGGCGTTGTGGCGGGCGCCTGTAGTCCCAGCTACTTGGGAGGCAGAGGCAGGAGACTCACTTCAGCCCAGGAATTGGAGGTTGCTGTGAGCTGTGATGCCACAGCACTCTCTCCAGGGTGACAGCTTGAGGCTCTGTCTAAAAAAAAAAAAAAAAAAAGCAATGATGTTTGGGATTTGTTGCCAAATAATACCGATGGGCCAAGGGCAGTGGCTCATACCTGTAATCCTAGCACTTGGGGAGGCTAAGGCAGGAAGAATGCCTGAGGCCAGTTTAAGACCAACCTAGGCAACACATAGCAAGATTGAATGTTGTAAAAATTTAAAAAATCGTCAGCAGTGGTGCACACCTGTAGTCCTGAGCTACTTGGGAGGCTGAGGCAGGTGGACTGCTTGAGCCCAGAAGTTGGAGGCTGCAGTGAGTTATGGTGACACCACTGTACTCTGACCTAGGCAAGAGAGCAAGATTCTGTCCCAAAAGAAAAAAAAAAAGTACAGAAGGGGAAAGTACAGGGTGTGGTGGCTCACATCTGTAATCCTAGCACTTTGGGAGGCTAAGGCAGGTGGACTGCTTGAGCTCAGGAGTCCAAGACCAATCTGAGCAAGAGTGAGACCTCATCTCTACTAAAATAGAAAAAAGTAGTCAGGCATTGTTGGGAGGCTGAGGCAAAGAGGATCATTTGAGCCCATGAGTTTGAGTTGCTCTGAGCTATGACATCATAGGTGATAGAGTGAGACTCTGTCTCAAAAAAAAAGAAAAACAAACAAAAGTGAGTGACAGTATATATAAGATATAATTGGCCAAGAGTTCATCATTATTAAAACTGGATGATCAACTCATGAGAAAATTCAGTATAGTTTCCTACTTACTTTTTTGCATGTTTGAAATTTTCCATTAGAAAAATGCTTTAAAAATCAGAAAAAAGGTACTGCTTTATTTTCAAACACTTTGAATTTTCTTTTATTTACTCTTTTACTACTCACTTTTAATTCAGTTCCCTGTGATTAAACAGTATCTTTGTATTACTTCAATCTATTAAATATTTATTAGGACTTGCTCTATGTCCTTGCTCAGATGGTCTATTTGGGTTTACGTTCTATGTACTCAAGAAAAAAATATGTACTCTGCTGACGTTGGGGTACATGTTTTATGTATGTCTAGAGATACATACAGTTTGGTCAAGTTTGCTAATTATGCTGTTCAAATCCAAAAAATCACCAGTAATTTTTGTCTGTTAGCTCCATTAGTTACTGTTATGGGTTGAATTCTGTCCTCCTAAAATTCATACGTTTTAACTCCTAATAACTTAGAATGAGACCTAATTTGGGAATATAGTTATTGCAGATGTAATTACTTAAGATGAGGTCATGCTGGAGTAGGCCGTGGCCCTAATCTAACACAACTGGTCTCCATGCAAAAGGGGGAAATTTGGACATGGACATAGACGGCACACTGTGAGAAGATGAGGGCAGAAAGGCTGGCATGATACGGGAAGATCCACCGCACGCCAAAACTGCGACAACCCCCCAGCTGCCAGGAGACAGGCCTGGAACAGAGTCACCCCCACGGCTGCAGAAGCCAGCCCTGTGGACAATCTGATCTCGGACTTCTAGCCTCCGGAACCGTGAGGCAACACGTTTCTGCTGTTTGAGCAATGCAGGCTGTGGTGCTCTGTCACGTAAACCCAAGCAAACTGTTAAGACAAAGGAAGTTTGTGCTAAAATCTCCCACACTCACTGGGCATTTGCCTATTTCTCCTCTTCTGTCAGCTTTTACTGAATGCATGCTAATGTCAGGTTATAGGGTATGTACAAATTTTAGATTGTTTTCCAGTTGAAGTAACACATTACCCCGCTTTATCTCTGGTAATGCTCTGCCTTAAGGCTTATTTTGTCTGGTATTAACTATTATTACAGCGGTTGAACCAGTTTTCTTTTAGCAGGAGTCTCTATGTTATGTCTTTTTCTAGCGTTTTACTATCTTTCAACATCCTCATATCTAAGTCTATCTCTCTCGCTTTTTTTTTAAGTCTATCTCTTTTGAGGAGAGTTTATCACTGGCTTAAAAACATCCAATTTAGAAGTGAGTACCTGTGGTGTTTGTCCATTCCTGTGATACTTCACTTAGGAGGATGGTCTCCCGTTCCATCCACATTGTGATAAAAGTAATGCTATGTAACCAAAATGTTTGTACCCCTGGAGCATTGCGAAATTAAAAAAAAAAAAATTAAGAAAACTACCTTACAAAAACTATTAAAAAGTTAACCAATTAAAAAATAATTCCAACAGAGTAGAAATACCCCTTTCCCCCTAAAATCCAATCTGACAAAACTTGTGGTATTTTAATTCCTTTAACTGAATTGTAGCTACTGACATATTTGGGTTTATATCTATCATTTCACTATTATCTTCTATTTGTCCACTATCCTTTGATATTCTCTTTCTCTGTTTTGGACTTGTTTTGCATTTTCAATTATATTGTAATGATTTTATTTCTACTGTAAACAGGATAGTTATACATTTTTAAACTAGTCTTCTAGTTACAAAGATTTCAGTATCACCTTGACTTACCTTAAATTTGTTCATTTACCTGAATAGTTTTGACTTTTTCCTTAATACAAAGATGTATGATATATGAACTCATGGTTTGAATATTTTAAGGTCTTTGGTACATATAATCAACCCATCTTCTGAAAGGGTGGGTCGGTTTATACTTTGAGACAGTCTTTGTTTTCTTGAGCCCATGCCACCATTAGATAATTGTTATTGCCTTAAAAAAATCTTTGTTTGCTTGGTGAGTAAGTTGTAATTCTTTGAGGTTAACTTTTTATTATACATTTATTAATCAAATTACTTGCTGCTCCTGTGAATAGTTTATTAACATCCTGAGACCCTCTTTCTAATGTGATATTACTTTTTCTTATCTGTTTTCAAGAATTCATTAAAAAGTAGGAATAACAGGCCAGTGCAGTGGCTCATGCCTGTAATCCTAGCACTCTGGGAACCCAAGGTGAGAGGACTGCTTGAGGCCAAGAGTTTAAGACCAGACTGAGCAACACAGTTCAACCCTATCCTCACAAAAAGTAAAAAAAATTATCTGGCCATGGTGGCAGATGCCTGTAGTCCCAGCTACTTGGAAGACTGAGGCAGAACTGCTTGAGGAGTGTGATGTTGCAGTGACCTATGATGACACTGACACTCTTTGCCAACTGTTATTAAATTTTTTTCTTTTCCTTTTTTTTTTGAGACAGAGTTTCACTATGTCAGTCTCAGTAGAGTGCCATGGCATCACAACTCACAGCAACCTCAAACTCTTGGGTTTTAAGCAATGCTCTTGCCTCAGCCTCCCAAGTAGCTCGGACTATAGGAGCCCACCACAAGGCCCAGCTTTTTTTTTTTTTTTTTTTGGTAGAGACAGAGTCTTACTTTATTGCCCTCGGTAGAGTGCTGTGGAGTCACACAGCTCACAGCAACCTCCAACTCCTGGGCTTAGATGATTCTCTTGAGCCAGCCTCCCAAGTGGCTGGGATTATAGGCACCCACCACAATGCCTGGCTATTTTTTTGTTGCAGTTTGGCCGGGGCTGGTTTTGACCTGCTACCCTCGGTATATGGGACTGGTGCCCTACCTACTGGCACTGCCCAAGCCTGGCTATTTTGTTGTTGTTGTTGTCATTGTTGTTTAGCAGGCCCAGGCTAGGTTCAAACCTGCCAGCCCCAGTGCATGTGGCTGGCGCCCTAATCACTGAGGTACAGGCACTGAGCCTTTTTTTTTAAGACATAGTCTCACTTCATCACCCTTGATAGAGTGCCAAGGCATCATAGCTTATAGCAACCTCAAAATCTTGGGCTCAAGTGATACTCTTGCCTCAGCCTCTCAAGTAGCTGGGACAACAGGCACCCACCACAATGTCTGGCTATTTTTAGAGATTAGGTCTTACTCTGGCTCAGGCTGGTCTTGAACCTGTGAGCTCAGGTAATCCACTTACCTCAGTCTCCCAGAGTGCTAGGATTACAGGCCTGAGCCACTGCACCTGGCTCTCTTTGCCAATTGTTGAAAACAGTTTTTCCTAGTTTCTCTCTTACTCTGTAATAATTTTTCTCACTAACCTTTGGACAAGAGGAAGAGAATTTAAAAAATTTCCTGGCTGCAGCTCAAGACACAGGAACACAGAGTGAGTCAAGAACACTGCATGTCTAAAACTATCATGTGTTTATAAGAAACAATTATATAACAATTTTCCAAAAGGTTACCAAACTTGAAAGTAAAGAACATACTTTTTTTTTTCTTTTTTTGAGACAGAGTCTCTAGCTGTCACCCTGGGTAGAGTGCCACAGCATCACATCTCACAGCAACCTTGGACTTTTAGGCTTAAGCGATTCTCTTGCCTCAGCATACCAAGGGTGCCCGCCACAACCCCCAGCTATTTCTTTGTTGTTGTTGCTGTTGCAGCTGTCATTGTCATTTAGCAGGCTCGGGCAACATCAAACAACTTTATGAAATTTTAAGAGAGCTCCTTCTATTGCTAGTTTACACAAGTACTCAATGATCATCTTGTTAATTACAAAAGTTAGTAAGATTATTAAATATAACACAGTTTGTTAGCATGATACTCTTCACAGGAAGATATTTTCTTTCTTTTTTTTAATTCATTTTTTATTTTTTATTTATTTATTTTGTTGTTGTAGTTTGGCCAGGGCTGGGTTTGAACCCACCACCCTTGGTATATGGGGCCGGCGCCCTACTCACTGAGCCACAGGTGCTGCCCAGGAAGATGTTTTCTGATGGACTTTCATCCTTTGGCTGCAAAACTGTCAGCCTAGGGTAAGGAAATGAGGGGAATCCATCTAAAATATATTTACAAACCTTTCTGAACAGTGAAAAGACAAAAAAAACCAAAATGAAACAGCAAAGAGCTGTTCAGTGCTTTTCCTATGAGGAAGGAAAGCAGAGTGGATAAGAGGTTAGAGTTTGTTTCAGGCAAGATTCTCTAATGGGGTGGAACTGAGTTGGTAAGAATTGTTACTTACGTGTGTCCAGGGCAGGGATGAGAAAAGGGACAGTTAACCCATCTTGCCCCAGCTTTAGAAGAAAAAACTACCATCATTCCAATGTTTTCAGTTTTAAATATACAATTGCAAAAGAACTATTTTATTTAAACTCAATATAAATCAGTTCAACATAAATCTGAAACCTACAAAGGCAGGTTTAAAGTACAGAAATATGTTTAAACACATTTTAAGACTGTCTTCATAGATAGTAAAGTTCTTCAGTTTTCAAACAGAAAATGAACAAACTAATCTACTTACCATCATACTGCAAAAATCCATTTTTATCTGTCTCTATCTCAGATTCTGGCTGGAAAAACAAGAGAGTGCCTATTAAAATAATGTGCAGAGTAGAAATAACACAAGTATAGAGTAATGAGGACATAAGCTTTTAATATGCACTTTGGATGAAGATAAATAAAAAAATCAATAGATGGTGCCATCTGGTGGATACATGGCACTATTGCATTGAGTCTATCTTCAGCATCAGAGGTACATTTAATTAATTTTGTCATTTAACATTTTTGTGTTAAATAAATTATCTAAGAAGTTTGATAGATACCTTGAAGAAATCATCCTGAGATATGACACTGCAATTTGGGAGGTGTTTCTGCAAATTCTTAGCCAGTGTTGACTTCCCACCATTTGTTACACTAAATCAAAGAAAAAAAAAGAAAATACCAAGAAAGAAAATGCATTAAACAACTAAAACACCGTAAAATGATCTTTAAAAAAAGATACTTAAAACAATATTGGGCAGCCACTGTGGCTCAGCGAGTAGGGTGCTGGCCCCATATACTGAGGGTGGCGGGTTCAAACCTAGGCCCGGCCAAACTGCAACAACAACAACAACAAAAATACACTAGCGTGGCGGATGCCTGTAGTGCCAGCTACTCGGGAGGCTGAGGCAAAAGAATTGCCTAGGTCCAAGGGCTGGAGGTTATTGTGAGTTGTGACGTCACGGCACTCTACCAAGGGTGATAAAGTGAGACTCTATCTTTAAAAAAAAAGCTAAAAAAAAAAAACAATGTGTAAGAAAAAAGTGATTTCTTTAACAGATACTGCTTTTTTCTGTTGGTAAATCATGGACACCAGCAGATTTGACATACTAAATGACAAGAAAAAAGCCAGGAAGGATAGAGGAGAAAGGCAATTAATGACTGGGCAAGTGATCTGTGCAATGATAAGACTTAAAAACACAGATATTGGGCTGGGCGTGGTGGCTCATGCCTGTAATCCTAGCACTCTGGGAGGTCAAGGCGGGTGGACTGTTTGAGCTTAGAAGTTCTAGACCAGCTTCAGCAAGAGGAAGACCTGGGCGCCTGTAGTCCCAGCTACTGTAGTCCCAGTGGGAGGGTGAGGCAAGAGGATTGCTTGAGCCCCAAAGTTTGAGGTCACTGTGAGCTTTGATGTCAGGGCACTCTAACAGGGAGTGACACAGTGAGACTCTGTCAACAACAACAACAACAAACCAAAAAAAACCAAATACAGATTTTGTGTTGGAAGCAAAAATAATTTTTGCTTATGGCAAAATATTCACAAGGCTCCTATGTAACATCGTGCACATGAGTGGCACATTTTAGTCTAAATGTATAAAACTACACAGAGTCATTGTGATTTTGTTCCAATGCATGGTGCAAAAGATAGAGTGACTTATTAAAGGCCTCCAGGAAGGCCGGGTGTGGTGGCTCACATCTGTAATCCTAGCACTCTGGGAGGCCGAGGTGGGTGGACTGCTTGAGCTCAGGAATTCAATTAGCCTGAGCCAGAGCGAGACTTGTCTCCGAAAATAGCCAGGGTGTTGTGGCAGGTGTCTATAGTCCCAGCTACTTAGGCTGCTGAGGCAAGAGAATCGCTTTAACCCAAGAGTTTGAGGTTGCTGTGAGACACCACAGCACTCTACTGAGGGCAGCAAAGTGGGATTCTGTTCCCCCCCCAGAAAAGGCCTCCCAGGAAATCACCTCTTCTTTGTGATATGTCCTATCCTCTATCTCTCTTCACCTTTTGGGGTAGGTGGAAAGTTCACTGTAGCTTGTCACATCAGGTCAGTTATTTGTCCCTCTAGGCTGGACTGGGACGTTGAGAGGCGTGGGCACCTAATCCCTTTGTATATCTCCTTTCCCAGCACCCAGCACCTAGCAGGCACTCTCTATTCAGGCATTCGTTCAAACAGTGCCTTAACCTGGGGCTTATACACCTTCTGAGTTATCTATAGACAGAACTCAGTCTTTGTGAACTTGAATGGGAAAGTAATCATATTTTTATTTTCACTAAAGTCTAAGAAAAATTTAGAATTTACTTTAATTATAGATATAAGTGCTATAAGTACCTGTGACTTTGTTACCAATTGAAATTACAGATATTTTCTATTTTTTAGAGGACCTAGAGTTTATTTGCTTATTTATTTATTGCATTTTATTAAATTTTTTATTTGTGTATGTTCCTGGGGTACAAGTGCAATTCTGTTACACTGCCATATTACATTGTGGTGCAGTCAGGGGCTTCAGTGCACCCATCCCTGGGACAATAGACATCATACCCACCAAACAACCTCCTGTCATCTGCCCTCCTTCCACTCCTCACATTCACAGATATTTTCATATTATGTTATAGTTGGGGTAGATATATTGAAATATAATTGATGTTGATTATTTTTAGAACTGCCACTGGATATTGTTATTTTAATGTGGGTTTTTTTTTTAGAGCCTCATCTTGTCACCCTTGGTAGAGAGCTGTAGTGTCATAACTCACAGCAACCTCAAACTCTCGGGTTCAAGTAATCCTCTTGCCTTAGCCTCTGAAGTAGCTGGACCTACAGGCACCCCCCACAATGCCTAACTATTTTTACAGAAGAGGTCTCACTCTTGTTTAGGCTAGTCTCGAAATCCTGAGCTCAGGCAATCCACCTGCCTTGGCCTCCCAGAGTGCTAGGATTACAGGCTTGAGCCACCATGCCCAGCCATATGTTATTTCAATGTGTTAACAAAGAAGTGTATATATCACGAATTCACAAATTTGTCTTTTAAAATATTTTATACGTGTAACTATACTTTATTGTAACCAATTTCCTTTGTATTTCTGTATTTTGTTTTACTCATTTCAAACCATTATTCTAGGCTCAACACCTATAGCTCAAGTGGCTAGGGTGCCAGCCACATACACCAGAGCAGGCGGGTTCAAATCCATCCCGGGCCTGCCAAACAACAATGACAACTATAACCAAAAAATAGCCGGGCGTTGTGGTGAGCACCTGTAGTCCCAGCTACTTGGGAGGCTGAGGCAAGAGAATCACTAAAGCCCCAAAAGTTGGAGGTTGCTGTGAAGTATGATGCCATGGCACTCTACCCAGGGCAACAGCTTGAGACTATGTCTCAAAAAAAACCAAACAACAACAAAACAACAAAACAAAACCAAACAAAACCATTATTCTAGGCCAAGCATAGCAGCTCATGCCTATAATCCCAACACTTTAGGAGGCTGAGGCATGAGAACTGATTGAGACCAGGAGTTCAAGATCAGCCTAGACAACATAGCAGTACCCCATCTATACAAAAAAATAAAAATTAGGCATAGTGGTACATGCCTCCAGTCCCAGCTATTTGGGAGGTGGAGGCAGGAGGTTTGCTTGAGCCCAAAAGTTCAAGGTTGCAGTGAGCTTTAATTTCACCACTGCACTCCAGCCTGAGTGACAGAGCAAGATCCTTTCTTGAAAAACAATAAACTCCACAATTACTCTGAGAAGTGGTCAAAACTTCACTATATCATCACCTCGCACAGCACTAAAACTCCTGATTACACGTCTATTTGCAAGAACCTGTGCTTAATTTCAGATTCTAATCCCAAAATATTTATAATCTAGAAAAGGGAAAATGAACTAATAGTTATTCATCAAAATAGCTTATTGTATATAATTCAACTATTACCAATATCATATAAGTACAAAGTACAAGAATTTGGTTAATGAGATTTTTCATTTAACTTCACAACATATAGCTGGGTAGGACATGGCCGAGCTCTTTGAAAACAAGGATAAGTTTGTGGGAGTTACCCTATGTAATGAAAAAATATTACGACATTTTTCCTGTTTAACAAAATTGCCTGTAAACCATACTGAATGCTGAATGTGCATTACCAGAAACTGAGTTTTGGCTTAAAACAGATGGTAAGTGGGTAACTTTATTACAATATGTACAATCCGGCTAGAAACAGTGTTATTTATTTCTTTTGTTACGATCATGTAGTCAAACCAATACTAATTCAGTCCTTTCTCACTGACTTAGCTGGAGCCAATGAGAAATAAGCGCCCTATTTTTGTACAAGCCTTAGAGAAGATGGGCCAGGTAGAAGACAGCCTAGGTCATATGCAGGGGAGGGGAGAAAAGGTATTGAACAAGCTGGAGTTCAGGATTTATACTTGAAATGCAATTCTCAGGCCAGGTGACGGCTCCCTTCAGTTTGTTCACACCCTCCCTCACATGTGCTATCCAAACTGAGGTCAAGAGTTCCCAAAGCATATTTTAGTTAGGATCTGACTCCTTGGGGTCGCTCCCTTCTTTGTTTACAACATCTGAATAAATGCACAACTCCTGGGCCATTTATTTTTTTATGTTCCAGGTTACCAGAAGGCTCATTGTATTTAGAACATGACACTGAGCTAGGGAGACGTTAAAAGGGTTGTCTGTAACTACTCAAACAGGTGGATAATCCCTTCTCTACATAGATATTAATATTTCCATTTTTCAGTTGAGGAAATCATGAATTGGAAAGTTGTATACTAACGAAACTTGCCCAACATAACAACAAGTAGTGGAGATGGGATACAAAGTCTAACTCCAGCATGGGTCTCTTTTACATTACGCAACTTGGTGAGTAGCTGATAAAGTAGTAAGTCCTTTCTCCAGAAAAATGAACATCTTCACACATGTGTTAAATTTTCAGGAGGTTCATAGATGACTCCTGAATTTCTTCAGAAGCTCTACTATTTCCTGCAGTCTCAACCAAGTGATTACTTCATAGGGCAGCATGTGGTTGAGTATATAAGAAAGATATAGCACAGTGGGTCTGGAGGAAGGATACAAGGCAGGAACAGAAGTCACTGTAGGTGAGGCTGGCATGACAGCACCGAGATGAAATCATGACACTTGCTAAGGAAGAGAGAACGTACAGGAGGCATTCTTAGGGAGTTATGGATGGTCCCTCACGCACATGACAGGAAGACATGAGGCAGGTTTCTACATGGGTAGAGTGCATCCTATTAGCACCTTGAGGAGAGGGCAAGCTTGTTTACACTCATGCAGAGGAAAGTTGTATGGGATCTTGCAGTGGTCTTTGTAGTTGCCTCCCTAGGTTCCATGCCTTTTTGTGATTGATCCCACTATCAGGTCCCTGAAGCCTAAACTGATAATGTAATCCTATCCCTACCACTACAGTGACTGGGGCTATGTGAACCAAGCTGGTCCACTCCAAGAAAGACTCGTGGCCTAAGGGAAGAGAAGCCCCCCTGTCCCCACCAGTGGCAGGCTATGAAGAAGCATGAAGTCATGGGGGCTGCTTGGATGAACCAAATGAAGGAAAACACGGAGAAGAAAGAAACTTCTCGGGGATACCACTGAGCTCCTATATCAAACCTTTCCTGCAGCTTGTCTACCCCTCAAGCTAAAAAGTTTCCTTTAGTATTTATGGATGGCCCTCACATACCATGATGTTCAGATTTCATTCTAGATAATTGGGAACCACTAAATATATTTCACGTGGCAGAGGAAAAAATTAAAACATTTTGTTGACAATTAAACTAGCAGAGGTGTATAGGAAAGATTAGGAGGGGAAGACTAGAATTAGGAGTGATGGCAGGAATTAGAAGGGTAAGTATGAAAAGGAGGGGAAGGACAAAAACAGTACTGCAGAGAAAACTTCAACTTCAGCTCTGATTGGATGGGAGGCAGAGTTCTGACCTGCAGTTCACTCCATTTTATTTCTGATCAATGACTTACTATAGTAATGTACTAACGCAATGGTTCCCCCAAATTATAAACTTTTAATTTTAATAGCCTCAAAATGTTTTATTAATTGGGCCACTTATAATATGAATGTACATTGAAGAAAGATGAACTTAATATGGCAGCAAAACAAATAATGTCCTTTTCAGTGGTTGTTGATGTCTTATTTCCATGCTTGCCTCTGGTACCATAGGTAGGATGATCACATAATTTAGAATACTTTTGAGAGGGAGGGGGGGACGTGACTAACAATTATGCCAGGGTACCAAGGACTAGCTTGTGCTATCTGGGACATAAGGCCAACAAAATCATGAGGGAAAAGGAATGGCGGGGAGGTGGCTCTGCATTCTGCATGCTTGAAGCTGGGCGTAAGTGGAGCAGCCACATGGGGGGAGGTGATATAACCCCCTGAACAAAAATAGGGCCCACCAAGTCTTCTCTGGTGTTGGCTCCAGAAAATAAATGGAAAAGGAGGCAAATGCTGTTGACTGAATATTCTATTTCTGTTTATAGGAAACACTGCCCTGTCTCGTTGGCATTTCTGTAGCTAGCACTGCATTGTTTTGTACTCCAGAGGCCTGCCCTTCCCCATGCCTTTGGAACCCCCACCTCTTCTTCCCATATCCCTGCCTCATGAACACACCATTTGGACATCCTGACCAGCTGTTTATAGCAAAATTACTCACCCACTGATTCCAATGGTAAATGTTTTCATAATTAGCTTTGGAAATCACGTCTTCCTAATACTTCCTAAAATTAAAAAAACAAAACAAAACAAATTTATATGATTTAGATGTCTAGAGAAGAGAAAGAGAGCACCAGCTTGGAGGGAAAGACGGCAGCGATCTCTGGGGTCCCCATGCCCGTTACCTACGTTCCCAGGGAGAGCTTCTCGCTGTACTGGCTTCCCGCTGCCATCGCTTGGTGCATGCTCAGGGCCTGTCAGCCAGTGTCAGGTGGCCAAGAATACACCCAGAATGGCTGTTTTCCAGGTGTAGATGGGTTGCTCGACCACAGCATGGCCTAAGAAGTTAAAGTTTCACCCTCCAGGTCACTGTCCACCTGCGTGATTCAATCCCTGGGTATGACCTAACAATCCCTTGGCAGTGACCCCTTTGGGAGAGGGAGATAGGCACTGATGCCAGGGGCAAAACAAAGCTAATGCCCTTCAAGGGCACTGTTTTCTCATCCCCAAACCTACATCTAAGGTTTGGAAACAGGCCAGGTAGTAAATATTTGAGGCTATGTAGGGCAAGAGGCGAAATCTGTTATTACGTAGGGACTTATCCATGTGTAACAAGAAAAAAACTAAATTTTTACAAAATGTTTTTTGAAATTCAAAATATAATCATAATTAATTATTTTTACAAGTCTACTAATGACATACAAACCTGCTAATGACGAGAATGGAATTCCTTTTTTATGGGGCTACTACGTCCCTTAATTGGATTTCAAAACTTGTCTTCTCTGTCATGAAACTGCGAATATTCAGGCAGCGTGTCAGGTCTAAGCAACAGGCTGCTGTTTTGTTGACCCCTAGTCCAAGGGATGGAGGGCAGTTTCTTATCCTCAAGGCTCACCAAAACAGTCCTTGGACATTACAACAGACCGTTTGCATTGCTAAGTGAAAAGGTGAAGCTGAAGGGAACCTTAGAATAGGGGTTTCTCAAAGTTTTCCTTGACTGACACTGCTCTTTTTTGCTTTCTGCTTGGGTGGGTGGTCAGGGACCTTGGCTGTGTAGTGGCTGCTGAGGTGGAGCCCCCCCAGCAGCTCTCCCATCCTGATCTGGGTCCCTAGACCCCATTAGAGGACTATGGAAAAGAGCCTAGTGGGAAGAGGATTGTTATTGCTTGGCTTCTTCTCAGCTTATCCAGAATATTTTATATTGAGTACAACTGCTTAAAGCTGGGTTCCACTTTCATCAACAAGGCTATATGAGACAAGTATTCAATAATGACTATAATAAAAATAAAATAGCAGAACAAGCCGGACATTTGACTTTCACCCTGATTTACACTGGGTGAAACGAATTTGAATTGAATACATACCCAATTCAAGTTACCAAGGTACTATGTATTAAGGGAACTACTGCATACAATGAATATTGTAAAATAAATTTTTATGTTGTAAATTTTCTGCCTTTTAATTTTATTTTAACCTATTCTTATTTTTGATATCAGTGCCAGGCTCCCAACTATCCTGCTTTTGGGAAGGGAGACACCACCCTTTATCCTGAGTTGGTATCGTTCTCACTTTTTTGGTAAATGTCCTTTCTCTTATGAAATTCTGTTGTCAGTAGATGGTAGTAAATAGATGTCCTCACTTGGTCAAATAAAATATTCATAAACATGTGTCATTTTTTTGCCCCCACTGCACCTACTTTGGATAGTGTCTTGAAGCATAAATTCTTAAACTTGGAGAAGTATAGCTGTAGAGATCACTTAGTCCATTCTTTGTTTTGCAGAAAGGGAACTGGCCCAGATAATGGATCATTTTCCCTCCTAGCATTCTAGAAGGCTGAGGTGTGAGGATCCCTGGAGCTCAACAGGAATTCAAGACCAGACTGAGCAAGAGCGAGACCTTGTCTCTACTAAAAATACAAAAATTAGTCAGGTGTTGTGGTGGGCATCTGTAGTCTCAGCTACTTGGGATGCTGAGGCATGAGAATCACCTGAACCCAGGAGTGTGAGGTTGCTGTGAGCTAGGCTACATGCCATGGCACTCTAACCTGGGCAAGAGAGTGAGACTATGTCCTAAGGGGGGAAAAAATAACTATTAAAAATAAAATTTAAAGGCTGGTCACATAGCTAGTAAAGGAAAAGCCAGAAATGAAACTAAATAAATTAACTTCTTTCCATCACTCCAAGCTGCTTAAAAGCACTTTACTATTAAGAGCAAAGGAAGAATGTTGTACATGTGTTAGCTACGCTGTCAGGCTCTGATATTTAATTGACGTCATTCTGACTGATTTATTATTGATAGGGCAATATATTTGCTGTGTACGCCAAGTACAAAGAACTACTGGGCCCCATTCTAATCGCCACATTTGTGCATGCACACGTAGCTTCTGCATCAATTACACAGCATGCAAATAACAAGTGAGCATGGCTGTGGCACCAGAAATAAGCTTGAGGGAGTTATTTTCATGGAAACTCTAACAATTCAGACACTTGGAGTGGGATGGAGTAAACCTACTTATAAAATCCCCTGGGCAAGGGAGAGAAATCCCAAAATCAAATGTAAGTTTTTAACAAAACAGGAACCCCCAGCTCTACATCAGTTAGCAGTCTGGGCTTGTTCACAGCAGAGTTTGGGTAAATGTTGGGCATGCACCATTAGCTGAACAGGTGACAATGTGATGGCAGAGTTGGGAAACTGGGACATGCAGAAACAAGACAGGTGGCTAGGCTAAGTGGCTATGGCGGAACTGGGGGTGGGCCCAGCAATCCCTGAAGCCATTTATTTCAAAAACAGTGTTGATGCACAGGGCAGCTTTTGGTAAACTCCAAGTTCAGGCCTGACATTGTCTACTCCCACATCACGTTCTACTGCTTCATTGCCTATTGCTGTCTTTAAGAATGCTTAAAAATCAGGCCAGGTGTGGTGCCTCACACTTAATCCTAGTACTCTAGGAGGCTGAGGTGGGAGGATCCCTTGAGCTTAGGAATTCAAGACCTGATTGAGCAAGAGTGAGACCCTGTCTCTACTAAAAATAGAAAAATTGGGCGGTGCCTGTGGCTCAAAGGAGTAGGGAGCTGGCCCCATATGCTGGAGGTGGTGGGTTCAAACCCAGCCCTGGCCAAAAAAATGTAAAAAAAAAAAGAAAGAAAAATTAGTTGGGTGTTGTGGGCACCTGTAGCCTTAGGTACCTGGGAGGCTGAGGCAGGAGGATCACCTGAACCCAGGAGTGTGAGGTTGCTGTGAGCTAGGCTAGATGCCATGGCACTCTAACCTGGGCAATAGAGTGAGACTATCCCAAGGAAAAAAAAAGAACTATTAAGAAAGGCCAGGCATAGTGGCTCATGACTGTAATCCTAGCACTCTGGGAGACTGAAGGGGGTGGATTGCTTGAGCTGAGAAGTTCTAGACAAACCTGAGCAAAAGCAGGCTTTGTCTCTACTAAAAATAGAAAAAAAAAAAAAAAAACTGAGGCAAGAGGATCCCTTGAGCCCAAGATTTGGAAGTTGCTGTGAGCGGTGATGCCATAGAACTCTACCCTCTACCCAGGGGGACAGCTTGAGACTATCTCAAAAAAAAAAAAAAAAATCAGGGCAGTGCCTGTGGCTCAGTGAGTACTGGAGGTGGCAGGTTCAAACCTGGCCCCAGCCCTAAACTGCAACAACAACAACAAAAAATCAAATTTAAAAAGCTTGCAATCAAGAGTTGCCAGGTTCTAAATGTATGTGCAACAGCAGACTTCATGAAGCAATCACAAGCTTATCAACTACAGGATGTAAATCATTTGATGTCGCCTTTAAACTTTCCAGCCTCATCATTTCAAGGCATCCTATCACTAGGAACACATCTACTTTCAATCTCATGGAATACTTAAGTAGTTTATCCTCCCAATGTCTACAAAGCTTTCCTGGACAGCAGAGAACACTTGCATAGTGGAAGGAGAACAGATTAGGATTGCCAAGAAGAAACCTAAAATGACTAAGTTTTATTTATTACATATTTTAATTTAATTTAATTTATTTATTATTTTTAGAGATAGGGCTATGTTGCCCAGGCTGGAGCGCAGTGGCTATTCACAGGTGGGATCGCACTACTGATCAGCACTGGAGCTTTGTGTTTCCCACATGGGCCGGTTCACCTCTCCTTAGGCAACCTGATGGCTCCCCGCTTCTGGGAGATCACCATATTGAGGCCACTTAGTGTGGACACTCCATCAGCATAGCATCCTACAGCCCAGAACTCTTGGACTCAAGCAATCCTCCTGTCTCAGTCTCCCAAGTAGCTAGGACTACAGGCCACTGGGCCCAGCTACATATTTTTTAATCTAAATAAAATGTTATTTAGTTTTTTTCATCATTTTTACATGCCTACTGTGTTTAATCAATTTCACTATTCAACAGGGTATATTCTGGCTTCTAAACTGCACAATGAAGTCAAGTGACAAATGCAGAATTAGTACATTGTAAGAAGATAGCAACTCCCTAACACAAATGGTCTGAAAGAGGACAAAGTGTTGTGCTTTTCAAATGTGCTGTGAAGGGCAGTCTGACATGTGAAAAAGAGTAAAATGTCTTTCAGGACTTCTCACTTATTTTGCTCCCTTTTGGTCAACAGACATCTCCTAAGGCTGAAAATAAAACTTAACACACCCCTCTGCTGTTGGAATCACTGTCATCTTTCCTTAGCAGAAACTCTTCAGTTTCATTTCATGTAGGCTCTTACGCAAATGGTTATTTCTTTTTAGTTTTCTCTCCCCAAAATATACAACTGGTTTGCAATACTGGCTACGCTATTTCGAATTTACACCACTGCGTTCCTTGTATGCGACAGACCTTGCCTCCTACAGAAGATTCAATCAGCTAAGACAGTAGCTAGCAATTTTTTTTTTTCTGCAAAGTGCTAAATAGTAAATGTTTTAGGCTGTGGGCAGGTACTCCTCCGTGTGGTAGTAATGCAAAAGGGGCCACAGACATAAACAAATGAACGTGACTGTGTTCCAATAAAACTTTATGGATAATGAAAATCTAAATTCCATATAATTTCAGGTACCACAAAATACTATTCTGTTGATTCTTTTCTAGCCTTTAAAAAATGTAAAAAATATTCTCAGCAGGCCGTAGTGTATCTACTGCAATGTTAGAGGTATGAGACTATCTGTCCGGTTGATAGTCACGACCTGAGCCTGTCCCTGTTAACCTCTCCCAACACCGTGCGGTCTCTTGGAGTAGCACTCCCGTTTTAAGGATGATCGGGGGTGTTGAAGCCCTACGCCACCGTGAGAACACGTCCTCCTCTGCAGGACATGTACGTCAGCTCGGCTAGGGCGGAAAGAGTCCCGGCAGTGCTTTCAAGACACAACCAGGTTCCATGAAGGACACTCTGGAAACACCTCCAGGTCCCAGCGAGGCGGCGAGGCGGCGCGGCGGGGGCAGGCAGGTACTCACCCGGCGCCGGTTCCAGTCCTCCCGAGCAAGGCGGCAAAGGCGATGGCCAGGCGCGCGCCTGTCGCAAACCCGCCACAACCCGCTGCTCGCTAACCTAGAGGCTCATAGCCCTTTACCAGACTCCCCTCCAGGAGCAAGGCGGCCAGGTAGACGTGGCCACCGGAGGTTCCTTCCTACTCCGGCCGGACTCCGAATGGGACTCCAGCCCTCGTTGGAGGGACGCGGCGGGGCGGGGCTCCCGGACGCTTTGCCTCGAGAGCGCGCCCCTGCACGGCTCTGGCCTTTTCCCGTCGGGGACGCGCGCGGCATGGCCGGCCCTGGCGCGTACCCGCGGCGCCCTCGCTCAACTCCGCTGGTTCCGCCGCCGTGCGCGCCGCCCGCGCCCCCGCCGCGGCGAAGCTGCCTGCCCCGGAGCCAATTAGCGCTCGGCGAGGCGGCGTCCACTTCCTCGTCCTCCCGGCGCGCGCTCGGGCGGCTCCGACGGCCGCGGGACGGGGCGGGGCGCTCTGCCGGGCGGCTCTGCCTGCGTCCGGCTTCTGAGAGTGGGTGCAGGTCCTCGAGGGCGCACAACCGCAAACAAGACAAAAAGAAAGTTTGGGGTGCCTGAAGCTGACAGAGCTATCGGTTGGCTTTTCGGTGCGGTCTTTAGGAGTAGCCGCTCAAGGAAGCGAGATGTCGAAGCCACCACCCAAACCAGTCAAACCAGGTAAGGGAGGCGCGCGCCGCGCTCTGCGCTGCGTTCCCTCGGCCACTTGGCTGCGCGGATCGGGCACGCACCCGCCCGGGGATCACGGCCGAGATCGGACCCCCCGGGATGGGAGCGCGTAGCTTTGTTGCGTTCGCCACAGGGGAGGGGTAGCTTTTGATGGTGAGAGGATTTCGAGAATTTTAAAAAGACGTATTTTAAAAGAGCAGTCGCCTTCGGTGTTGCAACATTGTCATTCGCTGCAGCTTTCCAGAGGGTGCGATGGTAACGTCCCATTGAAGTTTTCCGGAAAGACAAGACCAGTGATTTCCTTTTAGAAAATAAATTTTAAAAAGTGTGTCTTGGAATGGCCTTTAGCCACTTCCTCTTTTCTCAGTGTGTCACTGTCAAGTTGGAGCTCTTGACCGTCCGGAGCGAACGGGAAGTACGCTGCTCGCAGGGTGGGGTGAATGAGCGAGGCTGCTTCGGGACTTGGGAGAGGGGGCAGAATTTTCGGATCTTGGGAAGAGCATTTAGAAAAGAAGAGCTGGGATGCGGCAAGGTAATCTCGGCTATTACCGTTCACAAGTGTCATTTTATCATGCAGGATATGTTCTTTGCCTCCGCTCTCCCCGAGACTTTGGCGTGCAAACCGGAGAGGGGCGAGATTACTAAATTCCTCAAAGTAGTTTTCTTGGCCGAGAGCCCTTGTTCACTTTTGATTTTACTTAAAAAATACTTAAGAGTATTTTCAGTGACTTGGAGAAATCGGGGAATTTACGAGAGACTGACGAATTTTCAATTCAATACGGTAACAAACTCTTAGGCGCACCGTTTGGGTAGGTATTTAAGGGAAACCTGGGAAATGGAAGATAAATGGCTCTGATGTACTCTCGGCCTTTTTCTTCCAAACTTGTGTGATTTCAGTATAGCAAAGGCTTAAACTTAATTCGTGTACTTCGAATGTTTAAGTAAGTTTCGTTGCAAGAGATGAATTTCAGTGATTAATTTTCCTAAACTTTGCTCCAGCACTGCAGCTTTGTAATTATCCACTTTCTTTCTTTGCAGTCATACAGTGGCAGTATCGAGTTCTTTTATTTGAAAATTATTACATACTCACATGTGTAGATTAGATATTAACTGAGGGTTTAAATCTTGTTGGGATGGGTATGAAAGAAGTAGCCAAGTCTGGCTCAGCCTTGGGCAGAGATGGGCGTGGCTCTAGTTGAGCTCTGCACTTTATTAGGTATGGAATCTGATAAGAAATTTGCATTGTGCAAAGTACAGCTTTCTAAACTCTGGTGTAAATAAGGACCTCAAGTATCTAACAACGGAGAGTTTCTCTCAGATAGCTAAAGAAATTATCTTTTTTTTTTTTTTGTAGAGACAGTCTCACTTTATCGCCCTCAGTAGAGTGCCGTGGTGTCATACAGCTCACACCAACCTCCAACTCCAACTCCGAGGCTTAGGTGATTCTCTTGCCTCAGCCTCCCGAGTAGCTGGGACTACAGGCATTGGCCACAACACCCGGCTATTTTTCTGTTTTTGCAGTTCTGCCCAGGCTGGGTATATGGGGCCGGCGCCCTACTCGATGAGCCACAGGCACCGCCCTCCTTTTTTTTTTAAACCATGGTGCTCAAACAGAACAAAGTACTTTCTTTTAAGGAATATCCTGAGAAACATTTGTGAGGTTCATCATCTCTCCAGACATTGAATGATGTCTGTGTTGCATCTTGAGGGACATTGACAGGAATGTGTGTGATGCACACACACATACAAGCAGGAGTATATGTGTACTTGAGTATTCATGCACACTTGGATGTGGTTTAGGGATCATCCTGTTACCAGTTAGTGTTATACTCCCAGGAACCATTTTTGTTGTCTGATGTCATTTCTTTCGCCTTCTCTTCAGTAAATAAGAAAGCACATTGTTAAACATGACTGTAGTTTAGAAAGAACTTTATCTCCGTATGAATTTATAAATGAGATCCAAGCACAATTTTTTTTTTTTTTGAGGTAGAGTCTCACTATGTCGCCGTTGGTAGTGCTGTGGCATCACAGCTCACAGCAACCTCAAACTCTTGGGCTTAAGCAATTCTCTTGCCTCAACCTCCCTAGTAGCTGGGACTACAGGCGCCTGCCACAGGCTATTTTTTGTTACAGTTGCCATTGTTCTAGCTGGCTCAGGTTGGGTTCCAACCCACCAGCCTTGGTGTATGTGGCTGGCTCCATAACCACTGTGCTACAGGTGCCGAGCCAGATCCAAGCACAATTAAAGTCACCATAGAAGCTGGTTTGTAGGTATAGTAATTTACAGTAAGAAACATTACTGTCAATCAGGCTTGAAATTTTGTGTGGGTGGGTTTGATTGAAAATAGAAGCGCCCTCTTATAGTGCTGGCTCACACTTACTGTGTGTGAGGCACTGGTCTAGCCACTTTTACATGTATTAACATATTTGCTCTTCCCAACGACCTTATGAGTTCAGTACTGTTACTGTTCCGATTGCACAGGTGGGGAAATGATTGGTTAGTAGACTTGTCTAAAGTCAGCAGCTGGAAGTAGAGCAGGATTAGAACCGTAGTTTGCCTTCAGGTCTGTGCTCTTACTGTTATGCTATTCTGCCTTACTGTCTTATGTTACAGTACACCATTCACATTGGTAGTCATGTGTATTTTCCAGCTGGTGGGCAGGAAGTGGGAAGGAAGAGGCCTCAGGTTCTCAGTCAGACTTGTCCCAAATGCATATAAAGGTAACTCCCTGGTTGGTAGCAGTAAGTTAGGGTGGTTCTGCATTTTAGTTTCCTATCCTGCAGGCAAGCTAACATGGGCAAATGTGTCCAAGGCAATGTCATAATTGGGGGTTATTTCATTTTTGGTTTCTTGGTTTGTTTGCACCCTGGTTCATCCCAAAAGGACTTCTAGAAATACAAATTATTTGAGAGAGAGAAAAGAGTGCAAAGTCATATAGAGGATAGAGGGAGGGAAGAATAATAAGAGGAAAAGTTAGCTTGCAGACTTGAATGTCATAAGTTCCAACAGAGTTACTACAGGAGGGCTATAGATTCGCCTCTAAGCTTTAAGCAACAAGAAAAAAGATCAGTGACAAGATTCTTGGTGCTCAAACAATTAAAATGTGTTATTTGCTCTGAGAAGTAGTTATTTTTTAATGGCACTGAGGTCTGATACAACTTTTTTTTTTTTTTGAGACAGAATCTCACTTTCTCACTTTGTCGCCCTTGGGAGTGCTATGGCGTCATAGCTCAGAGCAACCTCCAGCTCTTGGGCTTAGGCGATTCTCTTACCTCTGCCTCCCGAATAGCTGGGACTATAGGCACCTGCCGCAGGGCCGGCTATTTTTTTTTCTTTTTGGTTGCAGTTTGGCTGGGGCCGGGTTTGAACCTGCCACCCTCGGTACATGGGGCCGGTGCCCTACTCACTGAGCCATAGGTGCTGCCCTGACACAAACTTTTTTCCTGTGTTCTTTTAAAGTGTTGAAGTGGACTGGGCATCCCTAGGAGAAATACAAGGGGAATGTGAAAGTGGTATAGCCTCCTTCAGAACAAAATTCAGGCAGAACAGCCTGGCTCAATTCAGTAGGCAATTGAGCAAGGGAGGAATAAAAGGAAGGAAGCTAGGTGAGAGAGGTCAGAGGACTTACTGGAAAATTTTTTTTTTTTGAGACAGAGCCTCAAGCTGTCACCCTGGATAGAGTGCTGTGGCATCACAGCTCACAGCAACTTCCAATTCCTGGGCTCAAGCGAGTCTCCTGCCTCCGCCTCCCAAGTAGCTGGGACCACAGGCGCCCGCCACAATGCCCAGCCATTTTTTTGGTTGCAGCCGTCATTGTTGTTAGGCAGGCCGGGCTGGATTCGAACCTGCCAGCTCAGGTATACATGACTGGCACCTTAGCCTATTGAGCCACAGGCGCCGAGCCCAATGTACTAAATTCTAATATGAAGACAGTAGATGAGCTAAAACAAGGGGTGGGGTAAGGGAATGAGGGAGTGGCATGGTATATGGCACACCTCTGGGGGTGGGACACAATTAGAAGAGGTACTTAATCTAACAAATGAAATCAGTGTATCCTAATTCTTTGTACCCTCAATGAATTTCAGACATTAAAATAAAATAAAATAGCAAAGCAAAACAGGCCAGGTGCAGTGGCTCATGCCTGTAATCCCAGCACAAGGGAGGCTGAGGTAGATGGATTGCCTGAGCTCACCAGTTTGAGACCAGTCTGAGCAAGAGCGAGACCCCATCTCAAAAAAAAATAGCCAGGCATGGCTCAGCACCCATAGCTCAGTGAATAGGGCACCGGCCAACATACACTGAGGCTGGCAAGTTTGAGCCTCGCATGGGCCTGCTAAACAACAATGACAACTGCAACCAAAAAACAAAAACAAAAGCAAAATAGCCAGGCATTGTGATGGGTGCCTGTAGTCCCAGCTACTTGGGAGGCTGAGGCAAGAGAATCACTTGAGCCCTAGAGTTTGAGGTTGCTGTGAGCTGTGATGTTACGGTACTCTACCAAGGGTGACAAAGTTAGACTCTTTCTCAAAAAAAAAAACCAAAAGCATAGTAAAATAAAACAAAACAAAAGCATAACATTCATGACATTAATGCTCATTCCGAGTAGGATGTACATAACTGTAGAAGAGGAAGATGATTTCTGCCAGACATTTTTTTTTTTTTTTGAGACAGAGCCTCAAGCTGTCACCCTGGACAGAGTGCCATGACAACATAGCTCACAGCAACCTCCAGTTCCTGGGCTCAAGCGAGTCTCCTGCCTCCACCTCCCAAGTAGCTGGGACTACAGGTGCCCGTCACACCACCAGGCCATTTTTTGGTTGCAGCCATCATTATTGTTTGGCGGGCCCAGGCTGGATTTGAACCCATCAGCTCAGGTGTATGTGGCTGGCACCTTAGCCCGTTGAGCCACAGGCGCCGAGCCTCTGCCAGACATTTGGGGGCCTTTTCTGAGAGGTCTTTTCATCTGATCTGTATTAACTGTCCTTGGAAGAGAGTGGACCAGGAATGGCTCCTGGACCTGTTTTCCAGAGGATTTGTTCAACCTGCTTTTATTGCTTTAGTGTTTCCCTTGTCCTCCTTTCTTTACTGCACTCCAAAAAAAAAAAAAAAAAAAAAAAAATGAGTGTTTCTTGCTCTTAATATTGTAAATTATAGAAAGTACAGGGGATAGGCTCGGCGCCTGTGGCTCAGTGGGCTAAGGCGCCAGCCATGTAAACCTGAGCTGGCGGGTTCAAATCCAGCCTGGGCCCGCCAACCAACAATGACGGCTGCAACCCAAACAACAATAGCTGGGCGTTGTGGCGGGCGCCTGTAGTCCCAGCTACTTGGGAAGCAGAGGGAGGAGACTCGCTTGAGCCCAGGAATTGGAGGTTGCTGTGAGCTGTCTGTAATGCCACGACACTCTACCCAGGGCGACAGCTTGAGGCTCTGTCTCAAAAAAAAAAGAAAGTACAGGGGATATTTCCAAACCATTTTCAGCTGGGCAGCTCCTGGAAAATGACTGGATTCAAAACTAGGTCTGGGGAAGAGAGGGAAAACATAACTGTAAGGCAGACAAGTGAGAGAAAAGAGGCAGGGTCATCTGGCTGGAGGTTAAAACACTCTAAAGAACAAGAATTGGATTAAACAATAATAGGTGGTTTCGAGATAGAAGATTAAAGTCCAAAGTACCAGTGGATCAGCTTCACCCAGACTGGGAAAGAAAGAGTCGGGATTGCAGTATGTGACAGATATATTAATGAGAATGAAGCAAAGATATCTCCAGCTCACAGAATGTGTATCCCCATATTTCCTAACTCCTTTAGAGTTAGGTAGAGCCATTTGAGTAGTTCTGGGTAATGGGCTGGAAGAAGTGATAGGTGTCACTTCTAGGCCAAACCAACCATTTAAGAGGCTACTGTATGACCTTCCAGCTCTCTCTGCTGGGCTGTGGTGCACTCAAGCCTTATACTGAGATAACAGACCCACAAGTTGGAAAGAGCCAGGCTTGCCAGGCATGAAGGCTCACATCTGTAATCCTTGCACTCTGGGAGGCCAAGGTGGGTGGATTGCTTGAACTCAGAAGTTTGAGACCAGTCGAGCAAGAGCAAGACCTCATGTCCTCTAAAAATAGAAAAACTAGCCAGGTGTTGTGGCAGTGCCTTGAGTTACTAAGAAGGCTGAGGCAAGAGGATTGCTTGAGTTTGAGGTTGCTGTGAGCTATGATGACACCAGGACACTCTACCCAGTGTGAAAAAGGGTGACTGAGTGAGACTCTGTTAAAAAAAAAAAAAAGATAAGAAAGAACTAGGCTCTTAGAAGTCATTGTAAGGGACATTGTACCTGAGAGGTACTGGTCCTACAGCAGATTTTGGCTGAATGAGAAAGTTTGGTTCTATTAAACCATTGAAACTTGGGATTTCTTTTTTTGCTGCATCATAACCTAACTGAAGACCAATACAAAAGTCACTACATGGCTTGGCGCCTGTGGCTCAACGGGCTAAGGCGCCAGCCATGTACAACTGGGCTGGCAGGTTCGAATCCAGCCCAGGCCCGCCAAACAACAATGATGGCTGCAAACAAAAGTAAAATGGCCGTGCGTTGTGGCGGGCACCTGTAGTCCCAGCTACTTGGGAGGCGGAGGCAGGAGACTCGCTTGAGCCCAGGAATTGAAGGTTGCTGTGAGCTGTGATGCCACAGCACTCTATCCAGGGTGATAGCTTGAGGCTCTGTCTCCAAAAAAAAAAAAA
>CAUYON010101920.1:0-16933 GCA_963573935.1 Arctocebus calabarensis | reverse complement strand
TTATTTTTTTATTTTATTATTATTATTATTTGTGGAGACAGAGTCTCACTGTCGCCCTCAGTAGAGTGTTGTAGAGTCACAGCTCACAGCAACCTCCAGCTTTGGGCTTAAGCGATTCTCTTGCCTCAGCCACCCAAGTAGTTGGGACTACAGGCGCCCGCCACAGTGCCCGGCTAATTTTTGATGCAGTTCGGCCGGGGCTGGGTTTGAACCCACAGCCCTCAGTATATGGGTTCGGCGCCCTACCTGACGGACAGCACTGTTACTGTTTCATGCCTCTGGGATCTGGAAATTGTAACCTCAGAAATTATCTTTTAGGTAAAAGAGTGCTTCCTTCTATTTTTTCCTCAACTTCCTTAAATTTTATATGCATTGCTCATTATATTCTTTCAGTGCTACAGACGTCAATCTTCATTGGATCCATACAGTTTATGATTTTCTGGATTTTTGTGATATCCTTTATGCTCCCATTGAACTCTCTAATCAGACTTCATTATTCCATCAAATTTCCTAAATTTTTGCTCTTTTATAAAACAGGGATTCTTCGATTTTAAATGCCCATATCTGAAACTTCTGTGGTTCTCTTATAACTTGCTTAGGTGTTGACTAAGAATTCTGAAGTAATTTAAATGCAAAGGAAGACAGGATGATGTTTCCAGTTTTAGTTCCAACACTGCGTTTCCCTTTGCCCCTGGGACAACAGCAGTCCACACGCCCGAGAGAATCCTCTGAGCACTTTAAAGGAGTTCCTGCCAGGCCTGTCTAATGAGAAAGGAGTTTTGCCATTTAAATAAATCTCTTTCTCAAATTCTTAATCCCAGCGCTCACTCACTTCTCTAATTCACATTTTGTTTCGATTACTCCGGACACATGAAGGTCAGGAAACTATTTTTGCTCACTTTGACTTTGCCCTTCCCTCCTTTCTTAGCTGTGGCGTTTATCTGACACTTTTCTTCCCAGAAGCGTAGGAAGCATTGCTGCTCCGGGTTCTACTGGATCTCACCCATGGTCAGCAGAGCGGACTACACTCTTGTTTGTATCCAACATCTTATTGGCCTTCTTGCCTTTTGTGAGCACATTAACTAATAGAGATTAATATACTATCCTTCTTAATCTACACAAGCCCCATTGCCCTGGCAAGTAGAGCTGTTGGTTTTACCCATACTTCTAATGTTTAAGAAACTGTTCTCTGAAATGTTTTTATGTTTCTTATTTGAACAACAAATTTGAAAATTAAAACTCCCAACACTATAATTTTTTCCACAAAGATGAGTTTTCTAACCAGTGGAAAATTTCTTTGGTAGTTATATATATTTTAACCAATGGAATCTAAACTGCTTTGATTTCCAAGTGTAAGGTAATGGTGTATGTATTACTAATCATTTTATGGTCAGTTCACAGTGTATTTTTGTGAGCTACCTAAAGATACAGTATATGAATGAGTTATAGAAGTGAGAATCTAAGTGATGAGATTTATAAAAATAGCTCTAATAGCATTGCCAGGAGATAGGGGAAAAAATCAGACCAAAGAAATGGGTTTTGGAATAGAGGCGATTTGCTATAATAAAATGCAAAGGGCCTATATAAAGTAGTAATGGTGACATTCTTAATAGCTGAAGACAGCTCTACAAGGAGTCTGCACAATTACTATAAAGAGCGAATGCAGTAAGAATGTTTATCTACTGCTGCGCAGACCCATCTGGTTGTTCTCCTTAGCACAGCTCTAATCTTATTTGCTTGAGTTCAAGTTATAGTGGAGACCAAAGCCAGAAGCAAAAGCTTTTAAGTGGATAATGGAAGCCACACAGTTCACATCTATCCCTTATTGGTGGGTTATTTCTAACTCTTCCTATTGTTAAGGCTTCCCCTTAATAATACCTCTACCGGGATGGGAGTTGCAGCCCCCCTCACCCTTGTCCTCTACTTCATGGGTGTTAGTGGGTAAGAAATGTTCCAGACCATAAGATCATCTCCATGGGAGTAGGGATGAGGTAAAAGCTGGTCTGTCTCAAGATGAAAAATAGGGTTTCAATCTGTATAATACTGGAAAGGGTGATTACCCTCAACAATGGCAAGTCATTTAAGTACCTCCTTAGCTGTCTTGAAGGGCTCCCAGTCACTGTAAAGATTCTTTAAAAGTTCTTCTTTAATGGTCCCCGTTCTGAGGAACGAATATTCTGCTCTTCTGCCTACGTGTTTCTTTTTCCTTCTTCAGTTTCTGGCATCTTTTATCTAGTCACTTGATGTACTGGGGGGACTAGATATGAAAGTCTTTCTGTCTTATAGTCAGACCAATGATATTTTTGCCTAAGATTCCAACAGTTTCTGCCCTTAATGCTGGTTCTGCAGAGGATGGTGCAAGTTTATTTATACAAACCATAGTGTATATGCAAAGAAATTTCCTGGGTGCAGTTAGTGCAGAGGAGAGATACATCAAGTATTACTGAAGATACATCCTTTTCATTGCCGAGCCTCCTTGTATAGAAACAGAACCAATTCTTGTTGTGAGCACTACATTTTAAGCTCCAAGAGGCCTAGAGAATTTTTGTCTATTTAATTCACTTCTACATCCCTAGACTCTAGATCAGTTCCTGGCACATAGTAGCTCCTCGGGAAATACTATGTTAATAAATAAATTAAAGCATAAATGAACAAATGAGCTCTGCCATCTGTTGAATGAAATGGATGAGTTTGTGTGGCTTATTATTTCTGTGACTTGGAGTCTTAACTTCATAAATAAACTATTCTTAGAGATTTAAGCAATAAATTGGATCTTCCATTTATATATGTACTACCCAGAATAGTGCCCAATAAGTGTTGAGGAGGTAAAGAATGAGAGACAAGATAGACAAGAAAAAAAGAAGGAAAGAAAGAAGAGGAATCAAAAAGAAGGGGAAGAAAGTAGGAAAGAGACAAAGGCAAAATAAACACAGAGAAGGAAGAAGGGCAAAAATAGTTATAAAAAGATGGGTATTTGCTTAACTGTATAATGTACAAGATACAACAAACTCACATGTAGTTCTCTGAGGTGTGACGTCAGGAAAGGGAGGGACCGTTTGTGGTAGGGATGGAGAAAGTTGCTTATTTATTTGATTACTGTGAGCCATAATCTTACTCTTAAAAACTTTCTAGAGCCTCACCAATTTTTACATCAGCAATTTAGTTAGTGTAGAAAAGAAGAAACGTGTCAGTGGACGTGATGATATTACTTTTCCTGGAGTTATTCTAGAATAAATAAAACGTACATGCCTGATGGTTAGACTGTGTTCCTGCCTGAGGAACTGGTGCTCAATAACCTCATAAGAACCCTCCAAAACTCATTGTTATTTATTTGAAATCTCATAGAAAAGTGCTTTGAACCATTTAAGAGAAGGTGTCCTGAAAATTAATGTAAATATGCTGGCTAAGGTGATTAGAAAATTCTTTCAACCTCAGAATCCCAACTTAGATGGGATCTTTGAGAAATTTTGCTATTCCTTTAAATCTGGGCTAAATGTTATGGTAAATTGACAACTATGTGTAAGTAGTAAAACATTTTGACCATAACTAAGGCTTTGAATGTGTAGCTAACTTGGTGGCAGTTATAGACTGGGAATATAAAGGAACATTTTGCATTGGTAAGAGAAAAAAAAATCAGAATGAATATGCTAAGATTTTTCCTATCAATCAGATAAAAGTTTTACATATGCATTTGCTTATCAATGGTTAAAAACCTGTGTTCACATGAGTACACACACATAACCTTTAGTTAAAAGCACCTTTTCAATCCATATAAAGTTCAAAAACAAAATTAAACACTGTGGAAGATGAGGAAACAGAGAAATGTTAGGTTGCTTTACAAGGACATCAGTTCTCTGTAATACCATTTCATAGTGGGTAGTCATTCATTATTCAATAAATATTGTTCACTTCCTATGCATCAAACACAAATAGCTTTTGTGACGTTTACATTTTATGATGAGGGGAGACTTAAAGAAAATATTTTTAATAGAACATCAAATAGCAATAAATTCTATGAAAAAAAGAAAGTAGGGTATAAAAAGAGATGGTGGAAGAGCTACATTAGACATAATAATGGTGACAGGTGAGCAGATTTGAAAAAGGTGAGGGTGTCAGCCAAACAATTATTTGGAAGAAGCCACTGTGACCAGAGGAAATTGAAGGCTGACGTGTGGCCTAGCCACTGAGGAACAGTCAGGAGCTGTCATGAGCGGTCATGGCTGAAGTAGGATCAGAGAGGGAGAGAGGAGGTCAAAGGTAGCCAGAGCCTGCTTCCTACCTGCAGCAGTTCTCCACAAGGGGTAGGGGGCACTTGGCCCCAGAAGACATTTGGCACCCGGTGAAGGCATCTTTTGTTGTTGCGACTTGCAGGGAGTATAACTTGGAATGCGTGGGGAGTGTGGGGAGCGCCCGCCCAGGGAGGCAGCTCACAGGCCTGCACACAAGACAGCCTCCTCCGAACACAGGGAATTATCCCACCTAAAATGTCAGCGTGCTGAGGTTGAGAAACTGTAATAGAGGATGATAATCTTCAATCCTGCATGTACGATAGCGTCACCTGAAGGGTTTTGAGAGATATTCTAGTTGGTGGCAGGACCCATCAGTAATTTTTCCAGTGTAGATAAAAGTTTGGAATAACCAGTGGTCATGAGAAGCACTTGCCATGCTCACAGTCGGTGAAGTGCCTAATTGCTCTCCTGCTTTTGAGACTGAGTTCCGTGAGACCTGGGGCCCTGATTATCTCCTTCTCAGCAGCATCTCCGTCTAGCACAGCAACACTCTAAGAACTAGAGACAGAAAATTGACATTGAACTGGGCAATAGAAGCATCACATGTAATCATCTAAAGACCCCAGAAGCAACCTTGTGAGCAAACTCCATCAAAAGGGCGAGGGAGGGAGTTATTTAGAACTTTTGCCTTTGCTTCATTGGTATAATTTTTTTATATCACTTTTTTACTTGAGAAACAAGGTATAACCCAAGTTGCTATTATCAAAGCTGACTCATTTTCTTCTGGAACTAAGTAAGGTCACAGCCCTTTATTAGTTGCTGGGTTTTTTTTATATCTATTAGATTCTTGGCCATACCCAATACCCCCTCTGTCGTAAAATATTTTGTCTTAATGGTTTTCTTCCAGTAAAAAAACCATGAAGACAAAATACTTACTTACTCCAGTAAGTAAGGCCACAGCCCTTTGTCAGCTCCTATTTTTTCTTTCTTTTTTTTTAATATCTATAGATTCTTGACCATACCCAATACTCCCTCTATCTTAAAATATTTCATCTTCATAGTTCCCAGAGTTGATATAAAGGATTTGAAGTTTTTATATTCAATTAACGTACTGATGCAGGGCACCAAGCAATACTTGTGTTGCAAGATTTCAAGTAAAAAGGATAAAAAATGTCGAAAGGCACAAAGAACTCACAAGATGTGGGCAGAGGAGAAGGGGGAATCCCAAGAGAAGGCATCTACTAATTAGCCAGCCCTCTTCCTTTGGCTTCTTCTTGTGAGCTTTTAGCATTTTTTGACTTTTCGTACGGCAGCCAATGTGATCATTTTATAACAGCAGTACCCTGCTTAAAACCTCCGATGACTTCCCACAGATTTATGATAAAATCTATTCTTAACATGTCCTAGGAAGTCTTAGATCACATGTCTACCTATTTCATTTTCTACCACTGTTCCTCTCACCAAGAATTCTTCAGCATTACTGGCTATCTTAGGTCCTCTGGCCCGATAACGCATATTCATTCTAGCCTTAGGGTCTCTGCCCAGCCAGGAATCTAAGCCACACATGGCTCATCACAGGAATGACACAGTTTGTTACTTGGCCAGCATCTTGAATAATACCTCCTCAAAGAAGACTTCCCTAGTAATCTATTTTTTTTTTTTCAAGACAGAGTCTTACTTTGTGGCCCTCAGTAGAGTGGCGTCACCGCTCACAGCAACCTCAAGCTCTTGGCTCAACTGATAATCTTGCCTCAGGCTCCTGAGTAGCTGGACTACAGGTGCCCACCACAATGCCTGGTTATTTTTAGAGATGAGGTCTCCTTCTTGCTCAGGCTGGTCTCTAACTCCTGAGCTCAGGCAATCTGCTGCCTTGGCCTCCCAAGTGCTACAGGCGTGAGTCACCACACCTGGCCTTCCCTGTTAAACTAAATGGCTCCCACCACTGTCTATGACACCATCCCCATTTTAACACTACATATAACGCTCAGCCTCAAATTTCTCTTCCCTACTTACAAATAGTTTTTTGTTTGTTTGTTTTTCTACCCCATCAGAACCTAAGTTTTATGACGAATTTGGACTTTGTCTGCCCTGTTCATCACTTTCTCCTCAGTACCTCAAACAATTCCTATCACATATAGGCACTCAACTAAAGTTACTCAGTAAATAAATCAGGACTAGTCTTTGAGTCTGGAACTATGAATCTGGTCCCCCGAAGCCACTCCCATGCAATAAAGAGAGTGTCCTGTGAACGCTGAATGTTACTGCCAGCCAACAAGCTAGAAAAAAATCCATTGTTTCTAAAAGGCCAGAGAGATGTGAAGAAGGCAACAAATTTCCCTTTAACATAAGTTTAAACTATATTGTGCCGAAGTATTGTGTTTTTTTCTTTTTTTTGAAAGGCCCACCAATGGTCTGAAATTCCCTCCTGCACTTCAGTAGGAAGGAGTCCTCAGTCCTTTCAGAAAGGAGGTGTTGTATATTTGTACACAGCTATGATTCAATAAAAAAAAAAAAAAAAAAGGAGGTGTTGTGCTTTTGGAGGTCAGGGAGAGACCTGTACTCTTGGAAACACAGAATAAGATACACTCAAGAGAGGCAAGGTAAAGGCCACCTGCAGGACAATGGAAAGAAAGAAAATTGACATTGAACTAGAGAGAAAGAACACATGGCAGGACACTTAGCTGAGGTCAAATTTTATTAAACTTGAGATGTTACCTGGAGGTGGTCCTGAATGTACCAACTCTTACTTACTTTGTAACGTACCTCCTGTCATAGGCATCTCTTTATCCTCAGTATATCTTCAGGAAGAGAAAAAAAAAGTCCCCAATTTACTATACAGGGTTTTAAATGAAAAGATTAAAATACCATAAATGTGCAAGCTGGAGCATGTACTATGCCAATTTTTGCATGGAATTTTATGCAAAAAGTAAATGTCAACTTTAAGATCTCAAAATGGAATATAAGATGATATTACTGTATTGAATTCATAATGGCATCCAGAAACGCTACAATGAGACACATTACCAAATTGCAAAAGATTTCCGGGTCTGTTCGTACAGATGGATCTCACTGAAGGTGTTTAAGTGCTAAGAGTCAATAGGTTAAAACAAATAGACTCTATATGTCATTAATTCAAGTTAAAAGTTTTAAAACTGAAAGTGCTCTTCCACTAAATGGTAATGTTGTTCCCTAACAAACTGCCAAATCATGCTCTTGTCAGGAGAAATATAAAGAATATTGGAAGATGTGCCCCCAAGTGCTTGAGAGGCAGTGTGCAGCATATTAACTAAATCACATCTTTCCAACTGCACTGCTCCTGCCTCCTGCCAGGCAGCATGTCTGAGCATCACTGGTCCACGCAGGTCCTGTACTCACGCCACTCAGCACAGGTATGATGCTACAACAGAAGGGTTCAGAGGTCTGCACATTGCATAGAGACATGAGTCAGGACACCTCTGGTCCTCTGAAGAGATCAGAAATGTCTTTTAAACCTGTAAGATACCACCTGATCTAAGGCCTTGAATTCCTAAGAATGAAAACTGGTGGGATTAAAAAAGAACACTGTGCTGAAATTTCTTAGCTCATTGTACTATCAGTAATTTAAAAGCATTGTCCTTACATCAAACCTTCCTAGACTACGTTTCTCCCATTGCCACCTTGGGATATTTTCACTATTAATTGGCCTTCTTTCTGATTCAAACTACAAACACACACTTTCCCTAAAGATCCAGTATTTCCTCTCCAGAATGGCTGGACCCTTCCCCGCAATGGACTGCTTGCTAAACAGATAAAAATACCAAAATTGATGTTAGGTCTTATTACAGGGAGTTTTGCAATGAAACTGTGTGGATAGTTTCTTGAAGGAGGAAAGAAAAGTGCTAAATAATGTTCATATTTAAAGAGGAAGCCCAGTCAAGAAGATTCTGGTTTTCATTTTCAGTAGTGACAAAGGCTTTGGAATGACGCTTCCCCTCTCTAACAAGCCTACAAGAAGATATTTGTGATTTGCATTTCTGGTGACTGAGATCATCGTAAGCAGGACATTCTCTTCATCACCAGGCGTACTGACACAGCCAAGGGGTCTGGTACAGCAGAAGGGGAGGATGGGTCGCATGGAAAACTATCAAATGGGAAGACCTGCACTCGGGTTCGGCATTTTTCTTTGCCTCAATTACTGAAGAGCTAGCGCAGCTTACAAAGATGTTATATTGTTGTACCTTTCACTCAACAGTGAGTGCAAATATTCTAAGTGCTTAGATCAAAGAAGGATGATGAGGAAGAAAAGAGGAGGCACGGAGGAGAAAGGGACCTGGGGACTTCACAGCCTTAGTCATAGTAAATGAGAACAAACATGGAAAGAAATAATTGGATGACAAGATACTGTGTCTCTGGGACCGATTTGGACAACAGGGGCTGGATGGACACAATCCCTCGTGACACCATATTGTCACCACCATGACTGCTACCAGAACTTGTGGAGGAAGGGAGATGTGAAGGTGAAAATTCTGAAGGGATGCAGAATCTATAGTGAGTTTGTTTATTCATGATTTCCCTAGATTGATTTCTATGGAATGAAACAAAATGGACCTGAAGATGAAGTTGTATCTTAGGTCAAGTTTCCCAGAAGTCAACCCTGAGCCAGGGTGTCCCATGCAAGTGAGTTATTAGGGAAGCACTCCCGGAAGCAGCCAGCAAGGGTGGCGGAGAAGCAGGGCCAGGAGGAGAGAGACCAAGGACGGCTTCAGGCAAAGTCTTGAAGAGACTGGCTTGGCCCATGCCTCAGAGCGCTCCTGCCCTCTGGGCGACTCCCTCACCACTCACTGTCAAAGAGCTTCCCTGGGTGTAACTCCTAAGGACTCCTCGCTTTCCAGGCTCCGGGGGAAAGCAGCTCCAGTGGTCTGAGGATGAAGAATCCCAAAGGTGAGGGAAGCAAAGGCCACTCTAGTCTGGGGAAGGTGGCACAGAGAGGACAAAGGCACACGAGGTGCTGCCTGAGGAGCACTGACAGTGGCGATGGGAGCAGAGGACAGAGACCCAGGTTCCATTCCTGAGGCCTGGGGATGTGCTCTGAGCCATCCCAGGGGCTGGTAGCACAAGGTGGGAATGTTCCAATAGCCGTGGAAGCCGGGAGGAGTGAGGCAGTGAAGATGCTGAAGACCCTGTGACTTTCCTTTGAGGGGCTCCCATATTCACATGAGTGTCGGGGGTCAGAGCTTCATTTTGTGGTTACTCCCATGTGTGGTGACCTCATGTGCCTGGGGCCAGAGTCAGAAACCCTGAGCTGAAAACTAGTGATGAGGGTCAAGTCATAACATCTAAATTCATTTTTAGAAAGAAAAGGTTGGGACTTCAACAATCACAAGGAAAGCATCAGAGTCAAAGACGCAGGCTTGAAAACTAGGCACGACGTCCGCGCTGGTGATGGTAACCCAGACCTCTAGGAAATGCCTGGGTTTTCAGATACAGATGGAACATAGGCTGAGAGAAAAAGCGGAAAGCTTCCACGCACAGGCCGTGGCTACTGGGATTTGGTTTGGTGAGAAGAGGAAGAGGAGGCTACAGAGCTCACTTTTAGCTGATTCGTAAAACACCCTATGAGCCATTTTGAGAGATTTTCACTCAATCCAGCCGCCAGTAGATCTCCCCACCACCCCCGCCCATTTTTAGGAAGATCATACGGAGGGTAGATTGGAGTGGAGAGACCAAGACGTCCAGGCGAGAGAGAATACACAGTAACAATATCCCCAAAGAGAATTTGTGGAGAAAGGAACTAGCCCAGAGAAGAATACACCAGGCCATTCTGAAAAGTCCTCTATCTCTTTGCGCTCTCTTTGTGCAGCACTAACTGCTGAGGGAGGAAACAAAAAACTCATCTATTTTTTAAAACTCTGAAAAATGCTTGATCTTCAAAGTATCTTGCTGTTGCAGAAGAACATTACTGAGATAAAACAGGAACTGGATTTCTTTTGTAGCAAATAAAAGCAGAAAGAAACCTTAAGAAATCAAACCCTAGGTCAGTCCTGTGATACTGGGGCAGGAACAGCAATGAAGGGATGGAAACACCTGACGGCAGCGAATGACAGCACGGCCAAATGAGGGTGTGTAGCAGCGGAAACGCACTAAGAGAACAGATGGTAAGAGAATGGCAAATCGTTAAGTCCCTACCTATAGTACCTACCCGAAAGCAGTAATCACGAGATTCTAGATGAGGGGCAAGATTAGGGAGCTGTGTAAGACTAGAATCAATAGAACTTGGTGTTGGGTTGTTGTGGGGAAAGAGGGAGACGGAAGGGTCTGCTGTGAGGCTCAACAGTGGAACTGAAGAAGTAGGAATAATGCGGGGAGAGGGGCACAAATGAAGAGCCCAGTGAGGCGCATGCTTAGCCTCCAGGTGGGAGGTTTCTGGAGGGGGTTGGAAATCTTTATTTATCTCAAGGGAAGGTGGCTTTAGAGATACAAGAGTGATATTGTCACTATTTAGGTAGTACTTCAGCCGTACAATGAGTGGGAGTTTGGGGGAGAAAATAAGCATTCTAGGAACAGAACCCTATGATGCTCCAGTAGGTAAGATCCATGTCGTGAAAAGAGGAAGATCTAATAAAAGTTATGAAGGAGTGGCCAGAAAGATGAGAGATCAGTGGTGTCCTCTAAACCGAAAGAGAAAAAAGTGCCCAGCATGAGAACACGACCAGGAATGTGTTGTCCCGTGTATGGCCCCACTCTTTACTCAGTGTGTGCAGGGCAGGTGAATTAATCTCTCTGGACCTCAGTCTTCCCGCCTATAAAATGGGGGTAATAACACCTACTCTACAAGCTGTGGTGAGAACAAAATGATTTGATATATGGGAAGTGCTTAGAGCAGGGCCACGCAGAAAGCAAAAGCTATACATACTAGAAAAAAAGGAAGAATGGTGCAGAGCCGACTTTGGATAAATTGGTTGATGCCGAAACACAATTCATTGATTTGACTATTAGAAGGTCATTGTCACTGATGGAAGGTACTGATATGAAAGCACATGCATGTAATAATCATATTTTTTTAAATGTTTTCCTTTTTGGTTATTATTTAAGTTCATAAAAATGAGAGAGAAAATGATAGTAATGTCTTTATAAAGAACAACAACAAAAAGAATTAACCCATGTACCAAAAAAAGTTAACCCATACAAAAAACTAGGCGAAGGGTGAATTTAGCACAGCAAACTGAAGTATGGAATTATCACCCACACAAATTTAAAAACACACGGAGTTTTTATTATTAACAATATTAGGTGTCTGAAATTTCATTTTAGAAACACAGATGGTCAGACAGATGTATGTTGTGTGTGCATAGTAAGTGACACAAATTGTGGCTGGGCTAAGCACCTTAGACTTATACATCTTTCTTTCTTATTATGACATTTAATGACAAATGGATACTGCTCTACAGAATATAAATCCTTATTTATGAGCTCCATTATGTATAAGTCTCGTATTGTTCAATTTTACAGCTAGAAATTATTGCTATTCTTTATACTTAACACTTACCGAGGGTTTATTGTGTGTCAGCAAACACTAAGTACTTTATATGTGTCTGTCCATTTAAACTTCACACCAACTCAAAAGAGATAGTTATTATCAACAGTCTCCATCTCGCATGCAAAGAAGGGAGGGGCCCACTTCCAACTTTCTTGGGAAGTGTTCTGAACTTTCTCTTTGTAACCCTGAAACTTGTGCGGATTAGTTCATGCTGCCTGGGCCACTCCAGTTTTATTTTCAGTTTCCACTCACTTCTGCTTTCCATTACTGCTGTGCCTTGATTGAACTTTCTAGCTCAGCCAAGTAATCGAATCAGGTCAATTGCATCAGGATACTTGGGCCTGACACCCACCAGGTGGGCCCTAGTCCACTCTGGCTGGCATCCTCATAAGAACAGAACGTTTGAACACCCAGAGAGGCACCAGGGATGCACGTGCAGAGAGAAGGCCATCCGGAGGCCTAGCAAGGAGGTGGCCTTCTGCAGGCCAAGGAGGAGGTCTCAGGAGAAACCAACCTGCTAACACCTTGATCTCAGATTTCCAGCTTTCAGAACCATGAGAGATAAATTTCTATTACTTATAAGCCACCCAACTTCATTATACGAGCTCAAACTGAGTAAGGGAAGAATCCCAGGAGCCTATTGCTCATAATACACGTCTCCATTTATGTATACAGGTGTCTTTGTTTCATCTCTTGTTCTCTTTTCATATAACACAACAAGTATGTGCTTGACATCACAGGATTTAAGTATTTTTACTTTCACATGCTAGTTTTTAAGTTACAAGATATCAAAGCGAAGAGTAAAAGTCACTCAAGGAATTTACCTCCTGTTCTGGGAAAAGTGTTAATGTGTTTTTACTTGTATGCAAGGATAGTTCCTTTTAGGTGGAATTATGGCCTTGTTTTTGTTTTCATTTGGAGAGTAAGTATGCTTTAAGGAGACTTGCATGAATGGCAAGTTGCCAAGGTCTAGTCTTGTGGGTTAATTTTATTTGTCGATTTGAGTGGACCATCACGTGCTCAAATTAAACACTGTTTTGGAGTTTGTCTGTGAAGATGTTTCCAGACAAGATTAACATCTGAATCTCAGAGTCCTTCCTATATGAGTGGCATCATTCAGTCCATTCAGGCCCTGAATAGAACACAAGAAAGGAACAAGAGAAAGGAAGAATTTGTTCCTTTTTTTCTCATCTCTTTCATGATCTGGGACATTTCATTTCATGTTCTTTTGCCCTTGGACTGGGATCATTAGCTTTTCTGTTCTTAGGCATTGGACCCAGCCTGAATTACATCACTGGACTTCCTGGATATTCAGCTTGCAGATGGCCAGATGAAGATTATAGCACTTCTCCATCGCCACAGTTGCATGAGCCAATTCCTCACAATAAATGTGTACATGTGTTGCGTATGTGTGTGTGTGCACGTGTGCATGCATGTGTGAGTGTGTATCCTACTGATTATGTGTCTCTGGAGACCTCTAAGTAAGGCAGGTGCCTAGCTCAACCCAGATGCTTTTTCTTACTTGGTCTCCAATATTTCTACCCTTCATACGGATTTATTCAAGATTAATTCCTCCCTATCCCCAATCCCTATGCCCATTTTCCAAATCCCTTTATCCCAAGATTATCTCTAATTTACATATATGCTCATATATACTGTCCAAGAATTTTATCTAGCTTCCCTAAATAAACAGTGAAAACTTTTAAAAAGAAAAATAAAGTTTTTCATGCAATGCTAAAAGACTGGGGAAAAATTGGTGCTCTCCTTTAAAACATTAGGGGGCAAACTTTTGAGATTCCAGAAATTCTGTAACAAGTCCTAATCATGTCCTAATTAAGTTCTGGTAAAGCAGTCACCATATGCCTGTTTCAGCTTGGAAGTAGTTACCTGGGATCCTTAACCCTGTTCTTTTTATGTGAGTTACTTATGGCTCCCTGAAATATTTTTCTAATTGCCCCCTCACAAGTCTTCAGAAACTTCTTTAAAATGATATTTTTTTACCTTTTTATAATTTTCTTAGGCATATAGGAATAATCAAACCTTCAGTAGACCCTAATAACAGCCTATTTAATCAAGTTTTGCCTACAACAGAAACAAATCACACTGATGACTTCACAGCAAATACTATTTAAATGAATGAGGAAAGGAAATAAATATAAAGCAAAAAAGAAAGTGGAATCCATTGAAAGACAAAGCATTTCAATTCATGACATTTCTGAAGACACATTACTGAGATGGAGATTGTAGAAGTTGTAATTCAAATATGTCCTTACTTGGAGGACACTGTATTCATAGTATAATTTATAGCCTATGAGATACCCCAGGTGCTACAAAGAAAAATTAGTCATATTTATTTTGAGTATAGGTGTGTGGTTGGCTATGTAGATCTTACCTATAAAAAAACTCAATTTTAATATCATTTGAATGTTTTTCTGTTACTGTGAAGCTATACATTATAAGACTCAGTATATTTTGATAATTCTCCTACCCACATATCTTGTGTCATTTTTAAAAAAGATTATTTTACAGCATGTTTTGCCATATCCTGAAGATATTGATATATTACAACGTTGGCCAGGCAGAAAAGTAATTCAAGTTATGAACTGCAGAAATGACATTAGCACACAAGGCAGACCTTTGCCAGGCAGGAAGGAAACAAGGTCAATAGCTAATTGATGGAAGAGCAGAATGGTATCACATCTGGTACCCAGAGCATGGGGCTGAGATTCAAGAGACCTGGGCTGTGTCCCAGCCAGCCAGGCTAGTGGTTCACTTAGTGAACTTGAGGAAGTCAATTAGCCGGTGTCCCAAATTCTCTACCTGTAGAATTGAGATAAGAATATTCTTAATTCACAGGAATAGTGTCAGAATTAATGGTTTGTTATGGGACTTTGTGAAATAAGGATATAGGCCAAGTACAGCAGGCAAACAAAATCAAAAACAATTTTTCCATTCTTTTCTATCTAATTTTTTAGGAATAACCCAGTGTTTTAAGGATTATAGTACAATACCATCATTATACTTGCTGCCTACATTCTAAGACCATCAGAATAACCTATTGAACAAGCAAAGCTATGCTGGAAGATACAACTAAAGACAAAATAACCGAAAGAGAGACTTTTTCCTCTTTTTTTTCTTTCGCATTTCAGTCTGGGAAGTTCCAGGAGCACATTTTCAAGCTCACTGATGCTTTCCTCAAGGCTGTCCTATCCACTGATGAACCCTTTGAAAGGTATCTTTATTCCTGTTAATGGTTTTGATTTCGAGCATTTCCTTCAGATACTGTTTCAGAGTTTTCATCTCCCTTCTTATGTTCTTGTGTGTTGTTAACTTTTGTCACAAGAGCTCTTAACATATCACTGATTGTTACTTCCCTGCCTGATAATTCCAAAATCTGTGTCATCTCCGAGTCTTGTTCTGGTGCTTGTTTTCTCTTGTCTCCCAGGATGCATTGTAATTTTGTTGAAAGTTGAATATAATGTGTCAGGTAATAGGATCTGAGTCAATAGGTCTTCAGTGTGAGGGGATTTTTTTGTTTGTTTGATATAGGGTGGAAACTCAGATCTATAAAAGGACAGGAGGAACATGCCAGAGAAGGAATAAATGAAAGTAAACTAAAATATTTTTTTCTTATTCTTAAGTGATCAAATGGATAACTATTCAAGTAGCAATATTAACAATATATTGGGTGATCGTACAATATGGATAAGTAAAATGCATGATGGCTATATTACAAGGGATGGAGGGGAATTGAGAATATTCTGTTCAAGGTACCTGTACTACTCATGAAGTGGTATAGTGTTATTTGAAAGGGGACTTATGTACGTGTAAGATCATATTTAAAAATCTAGAACAGATTTTTGTCTTTTTTAAAGACAAAGTCTCACTTTGTCACCCTTGGTAGAGTGCCATGGTGTCACAGCTCACAGCAACCTCCAGCTCTGTGCTCAGGCGATTCTCTTGCCTCAGACTCCTGAGTAGCTGGGACTACAGGTGCCCGCCACAACACCTGGCTATTTTTTTGTTGCAGTTTGACTGGGGCTGGGTTCGAACCCGCCATCCTTGGTATATGGGTCTGGCACCCTACTCACTGAGCAACAGGTGCCACCAGCACTAAAAATTTTTTTAATGAAGCGTATTTATATGTTAAGATAGGAGAGAAAATAGAATGATATAAAATGATCAATTAAAACCAGAGGAGGCAGAAAAAGAAGGAATGAAAAAGATAGAAAAGTAGAATGAGTACAATGAACAGAAAACAGTTAAAAATGTGGTGGATATTAGTTAACTATGTTAGTAATCACTTTAATTATAAATGGTGTAAACATACCATTTAAAAGACAGATAATCCAAGTGCATTAAGAAAAAACAAGATCCAAATCTCTGTTGTCTACAGAAACCTTATTTTAAACATAAACATACAGATAGGTCAAGAGTAAAATGATATGAAGAGAAATACCATGCTAAGACCAACCAAAAGCTGGAGTAGGCAGTTCAAGGCAGAAGTCAGATGAGGAAGATTATCCTGATTAAAGAGTGATGTTGGCCAGGCATGGTGGCTCACACCTGTAATCCTAGCACTCTGGGACGCTGAGACAGGAAGATTGCTGGAACTCAGGAATTGAAACCAGACTGAGTAAGGGTGAGACCCTGTCTTTACTAGTAATAGAAAACAAAATTAGCCAGGGGTCATGGTACATGCCTGTAGTACCAGCCACTGTGGAAGCTGAGGCAAAAGGATCACATGAGCCCAGGAGTTTGAGGTTGCTGTGAGCTATGATGATGCCACTGCAGTCTACGTGGGGTGAGAGACAGAGCAAGACTCTCAAAAAAAAAAGAAAGAAAGACTGAAATTATATAATTGTAGAGGAATGGACACCATGCTTGCAAGTTACTGATTCTTATCACATTAAAAGGAAACGCTGAGAACAGGACAGTCTCCTGACAAGTCTAGATATTTTGTGACTTAGCGACAATCCCCCAAGTAACTCAGTGTTCCGGAATGAGATAAGCTCAGTCACTCGTTAGTAAGCAAGTGTTAAACACTGATGCTCGGTGCTCCTTCATGGGGGTTGTAGGGAAAGAACACCTGAGGAAAGAGCATGTGGCAATCCTTACGCATGCAGCCCTCGCAGGTCATTACTGTAACTCTCCACACCTGGTGGGTATGTCATGCCTTTAACTCTCC
>CAUYON010101919.1:0-17882 GCA_963573935.1 Arctocebus calabarensis | reverse complement strand
TCACCCTGGATAGAGTGCTGTAGCATCACAGCTCACAGCAACCTCCAATTCCTGGGCTCAAGCGAGTCTCCTGCCTCCGCCTCCCAAGTAGCTGGGACTACAGGCACCCACCACAACGCCCGGCCATTTTTTGGTTGCAGCTGTCATTATTGTTTGGCGGGCCGGGCTGGATTCGAACCCACCAGCTCAGGTGTACGTGGCTGGTGCCTTAGCTCGTTGAGCCACAGGCGCCAAGCCAGCAAGAAAGATCTTTATGGTACAGAGTGGATTCCAGATTCAAAGGAATTAAAGATTTTAGGGAAGAAGAAGGAGGTGAGGTGGCTCTGGGCTCTTTCTGTTTTCTGTATTTCCAGGGTTCTAACTTAGTTTCTGCCTGGGTTTTGCAAAAGGAGGCACTGGCAGATAATTGGAGGCCAAGAGGAAAGAGAAGCCAGGGTATCTTTCTCTGCCTTAGGGAGCACCTCTGCCAGTTCAATAGTGGTGTCTCTTCAGTTGCTCCATCTCCTATCAGACGAAACCTCCCTCTGTGGTTTTAGCTCCTATCAGTGAGGTTTTGCTGAGTTCCAGCTCCCACCCAATGACCTAGCTTCTGGGTTTTAAAACTACCTTCTCTCCTTGTCCTCTCCAGCCCTAGGGGTGTGAGTGGCTTTCTGCTGTTGTGGATTCTGGGATACAAAACCATCCTGTTTGGCCTCTTACTCTTTTATCCCATATGCAGACAATTCCATATATTAAATTCTCTTTATTTGAAAAAACCAGAGTGCTTCCTTTGTCTTAAGTGGATCCTGACAGATATCAGAAGTATTACAAAAGCCTAGATTCCAAGTGCAAAGGGCTTAAACAGGATGGGGTAGGCAAGTCAGAAAAAAGAGACAGTTGAAAGAGTAGTAGTAGGCCATGAAGATGTGCCTTATATGCCAGGAAGTTGTGGGAAGGTGGTTGAGGGAGCAATGAAGATGACAGTGAGATTTTCAGCTTACTTCATAGGGCACGAAATGATGTTGTTAAGCTAGGAGAGGAGTACAGGAGGAGGAGCCAATTTTCCTTAGTGTGTGGGGGGTAAGATACTGGGTTGAATGATCATGGTAAAACTGTATCCACAAGAGGGTGCTGTCCAGGGAAGCATTGGAATTTTTTTTTTGAAACAGAACCTCAAGCTGTCACCCTGAATAGAGTGCTGTGGCATCACAGCTCACAGCAACCTCCAATTCCTGGGCTCAAGCGAGTTTCCTGCCTCTGCCTCCCAAGTAGCTGGGACTACAGGCACCCGCCACAATGCCTAGCCATTTTTTGGTTGCAGCCGTCATTGTTGATTGGCGGGCCCGGGCTGGATTCGTACCTGCCAGCTCAGGTGTACGTGGCTGGCACCTTAGCCTGTTGAGCCACAGGCGCTGAGCCGAAGCATTGGAATTCTAGTGCTGCTGCTTTGCAGAGGTTTCCCAGCTATTTGGTTAGGATTCAGGAATTGTCTACATATAGGTATAGGACTTGAGTAAAACCCAGGAATAGCTGAAGTTCATTTGGAGGACCACAAGGAGAGAGTAGGGCAAAGACTAAGCCTAGAGCCCCTTAAGGCCCCTGCAAGTAACACCAGAGCCCTACCTGTTGGCAGAATGCCCACCAGGGTTCTCGGCTCATGAAGGAGAGGAGGAACCAGATAACACAAAGCTTCCCCCTGGTGTTTGATGCCTAAAACACACAAGCATTTGTGTATTTGTAACAGATGTATATTCTCAGTGTGAAGTTAAAAATGTTGTGAAGACTGTAGGTAGATATTATCCCAAGTGTCAAGACAAGTCAGTCTGAGGTTTAATGCATCCTGGAAAAGTTCACACTGAGATAACCCAGAGATGATAGAATGAGAGTCATCTTATTACTTATTTCTTTTTTTTTTGGTAGAGACAAGAGCCTCACTTTATCGCCCTCGGTAGAGTGCCTTGGCGTCACGCAGCTCACAGCAACTTCCAACTCCTGGGCTCAAGTGATTCTCTTGACTCAGCCTCCTGGGTAGCTAGGACCACAGGTGCCCGCCACAACACCCGACTATTTTTTTGTTGCAATTTGGCCGGGGTTGGGTTTGAACCCGCCATCCTAAGTATATGGGGCCGCCGCCCTATCTCTTCTTTCTTTTTTCTTTTTCTTTTTGAGACAGAGCCTCAAGCTGTCACCCTGGATAGAGTGCTGTGGCATCACAGCTCACAGTATCCTCCAATTCCTGGGCTCAAGCGAGTCTCCTGCCTCTGCCTCCCAAGTAGCTGGGACTACAGGTGCCCGCCACAACGCCCGGCCATTTTTTGGTTGCAGCCATCATTGTTGTTGGGCGGGCCCGGGCTGGATTTGAACCCGCCAGCTCAGGTGTACGTGGCTGGCGCCTTAGCCCGTTGAGCAACAGGCACCGAGCCCCTATCCCTTATTTCTTGAAGCTTAAAGGATTCAAGTCCTTTTGCTAACAATAGCAGGTCTAGGTACGACCCATGCATTTCTCCAGGTTCTGGGGGATATGTCCTAGTCTTGCCAGACCATATGACCTGCTGTGTCCAACCCCATGCTCTGCTCCATGCTGCCTGCTTTCCCATTCCCCCTTCCCTCACCCCTAACGGGCCCACTCCCTACCTCTTCTTGTCTTCTGCCTCCAGTTGGGAGCCATTCACTCTTCCCCGTTCTGAGTCCATCCTTGGTGACTCCTGTGGGTGCATACAGACTTCTCCAGCTCTGTTTGTCCATGTCAATCTCTCCGTCCACTGATACCACCTCTATTTATAGTTAGTACTGCCTAATTCAGTTTTTGTTTAATTATTTCACATCTGTCACTTGTCTCTCTCAGACTAGACTGTATAATTAATTAATTCATGAAGTCAGCAAATATGTGAGTGCCTTGTTCTGAGTCGGGCACTGAGGCTGTGTCATGTCTAAGCTATTTGCTTTTTCTCCCTGCATTTACACTAGAGAAAAATGGTATGCAAGGGTGCTCGTGATGGGTGGTCTGTTCTTTAAACATTTTACTCTGGCATCCAGGAGCATACTATTGAAGGTTAACTTACCTGAATGACACAAAATTGCTTAAGCCAAAGTGCAGTGTTTTCAATGTATTCTGAAATCCTCTCCATTTTAGATGACAATAGATTTTGGTTTGGGCCTCATATAAAAACAGATAATGTGTACATAACTCATCTTCTGCCTGTACTCACTGTCCTGCCGGTGAACTATCCTTTAGGCTATTTGGCTCTGAAGGGTCTGCCTCCTGCAGCTCGTTTTCTCTGGGCTTCCTAAATGTAGTTTTTTGCTCTGCACTGTGTGCTAGCCAATTTTTCTGGTTTTTTTTTTTTTTTTTTTTTTTTCCCTGAGGGTTTGATTGCTTACTTATAGTATCTCCTTGGGACCTAGACTCACACAAAATTGGCCAGATTATAGGAAATCACCTAGGCCAGACTCCTGTTTTATATTTTAAAACTCTTAGCAGGGTGCTTGTTTTGTCACCACCCCTTGGATCACTTGGCTTTCATAGCTTCCAAACCATGTCTGGTGTTCGTTTTCTTCCCCCAAATGTTCCTGAGCTTTGGGAATGAAAAAAGCATCCATATTTGGAAAGCTCAGAGCTCCATCAGGGGCGGGAGCAGAGCACACACTGTTCTGTGGAGAAGGAGGGTGTCAGAATGTGGCTTTCCCCAGTAGGCTAGCAACGGTGCAGCAGAGCAGTTAGCCTTGATCCGCAGGCTGGGGCTCCCTGCACAATGTCCTGACCCCAGAGCCAGGCAGAGGTGGCCAGTCCCCTGCAGGGCACGCTGCTGCCTTTCAGGAGCAACAGAGAAACTCAGGTTTGTTGAGTTCCTATTATGTGCACAGTAGTGGAATTGTAATGGTAAATTATTAGTCTGGTTACAACATTAAAAAACTTCCTTCTACCACTTTTCTAAGCACTTACCCCTTAATTGTCATAGACCTCACAGCAACCCGAGAGGTAGACACGGGTCTAGAGGCCCTATTTTCAGAGGGCAGGCTCGCCTATTTCAGCACCTAGCATGTCGTTTGTTTAGGGATTTCCAGGTCCAGAATCTGCCAAGCCCAGACTGAAATAGGCCAGGTTGATCCTGGGGTACTGCGAAGGGCCGCCTTTTGCCGTTAGCAGCTCGCAGGGCGGGAGTGGACACTCAGGAGGTCTCGCAAAAGCACCTTTTCCCTGAACAACATGGACAGCACTCGGATTTCTTTGTTTAACAGGGCACTTGGATACTCTTGGTATGTTCAAACTGGACTTCCGGAGAAGGCCTCTGAGCAGTTCTTGTGGCCTCAAAAATCTGTCTTGGGGCAGCACTTCGCTAGGAATCGCTGCTAGCCGCCGCCCCTGGTCGTCCCGCAGCATCTCGGCGGCCGCCGCTAGGGGTCGCGTGAGCTTCGTCCTCATCGAGCCGCGCGCCCGGGCCGCGCATGCGCCGGGCCTCTCCCGGCGTCCTCGGCTGGCCCGCCGCGAGGCTGCCGCCTCCCTCTTCCCCTCCCTCCAGCGGGTCCCCGCCACCCCCACTGCCACCCCTGGCCCCCAGCGGGCCTCGTGCTCAGCCGCGTCCCCCTCCTTGGTCCCACCTCAGGTCAGATAGAAGCCGCGATGTCCTGCGCAGCACCTGCTCTGGGCTGATTACCGTCTGCAGTCCCTGAAATTTGGTTCACTCTGTGATTCAACTCAAGTTCTGGGATTGGAGAAGAAAGGCGAATTTACCTGCCTTCTTTATTAACCTTGAATTAGCGAGTCCCCTGAGGGACTCTTGGGCCTTTTCCAGACGGAAAGGCGGGAAAGCAGTGCCTTTCAGGACGGGTTTATACTCACATCCCTCCCTGGCTGTTCCTAGGGAAGTTGTGGCCCTCCACCGTTGTGCTAATTTATTGTTTTTTGGGACAACATTTGTAGAATCTCGCATAGGAATTGTTAGGTGTTAAATAGTTAAAACAGAGCGAGGATCATTTAAAAAGAGGATATATGGTTATGGAACCTGCTTTAGCTGAGCGGTCCTTTTTCGTCACTGACAGAAAATCCCTAGCATAAGGACTGTTGAAACCTAGGGAGGAATTTTGGAAGTATTTCTTGATATAAGTGTCAAAGTATAATTCCAACCTTTATGAAATGGATATTTGCTAATGACTGGAGGTGCAGGACAAACAAATAAACCAGTGGCATTGCTTTTTCCCTGGCAGAAAATTCTTCCATTCTGCTGGGGGCTGTGTGGCAACTGCTGTGGACCTGTTGTGGTAGTAAACTCATGGTGTCACGAACTGGGATGGGCTCTGCCAGTATGCCTTAGGTGACCTGGAGCAAATCATGAACCCTCTCTGGGCCTGAATTTTCTTATCTGCAAAGGGAGAACAGGAGAGAAGATAAGGGCTCCTCCATTTTTTTCCCTTGAGCATCTGCTTTTCATTTTTTTAAGCTTTGAAATCCCTTAGGGTGTAGTGAAAAACAACAGTTTTATGGAGGAGTGCATGAGTGGAGAGAATGAGGTGGGGAAGGTGGACCAGGATTTGTTGAATGCTTGCTTTTGCAAAATGGGCACAGGCATTGTGAGAAGGAGGGCTGTGGGGCCATGGCCTGGTGGAGATTGGTAGTGTAAGTCTTATGCTGCCTGGTTATCCTGGACTCTGGAATCTCTTTGGCCTCTTCACATTCTAGATTCTAGGAATGGTGGGAAGTTAGGTGCTGTATTGCATGTGGCTGTTCATCTCAGGTTGCTGGTCAAAGCTTCCTGTTTATATTTAGACAGTGTAAGAAGAGTAAGAACCCTATTATTGCCACTGACCCATATTCATATTTAATGTTGTTTGTGTTAATACACTCCTCATTGGTTCTTTTTTTGAAAGCAAGCAGAGGATTAAAGTGTCCAAAGACAGTGTAAGGGGCTGGAGCCTTAGATTTATTTAGGTCTGCTGATAAACTTGTTCTTAATTTTTCTTTGATACCTTGTCTGTCTCAGGCACAGCAGTTTTTATGTTGTTTTGAAAATGTCTTTCTCTTCCATTATACTGGAGGTGGACTTTCTCAAGGGCAAAGACCATGTCCAGTTCTGTGAAGCTCATCCTTATCCCAGAGCACTGCACCCAATTGGAACTTGGCCAGAATTTGTTGAATGAAGGAGGAACAGATGCTCCTATCCATTGGTTACTCTTTGCTTTACTTTGCACTATAGGGATCCCCTTATGTGATGAGTCCTGGCCTCTTATGAAGAAAAGTAGAACCAAGACCAAAGTTACATGACATCATGTATTATTAAGGTTGAGGGTCTGTACCAAAATGTTAACTGTTAGTGGTAGGAATATGGGGGGTGGTTCTTTTCTTCTTGATGTTTTTCTGCATTTTTCAGATACTCCCTCAAAAAATTTGAGGAGGATAGTTATTGCACCAGGAAAAGTACATGTTAATAAGAGTATTGATCAATGGGCGGCGCCTGTGGCTCATTGAGTAGGGCGCCGGCCCCATAGACTGAAGGTGGCAGGTTCAAACCCGACCTCGGCCAAACTGCAAAATAGAAAAATAGCTGAGCATTGTTGGCGGGTGCCTGTAGTCCCAGCTTCGGGAGGCTGAGGCAAGAGAATTGCCTCAGCCCAGGAATTGGAGGTTACTGGGAGCTGTGTGACGCCGTGGCACTCTACTGAGGGTGATAAAGTGAAACTCTGTCTCTACGGAAAAAAAAGTATTTATCAAGTATTTATTCTATGCCAGGCCCTGGGCTAAGCCTCATAATAAACAATCAATTGAAGCAAGTGCAATTATGCTCATTTGCTTGATAAGGAAACAGAGGATCTGTGCTCTAAGTCACAAAGCTAGTAAATAAAGAAAAATAGTTTGAATTCAGGTCTGTCTACTCAGAAATCCAGGCATTTTCACTTCTTAATTAATTTCTTAATTTCATTTCTTAATTTTCACTTCTTAATATTTAACCTGGCAGTTTGACAGTTAGGCAGTGGGTGTGATTTTTAGAACAAGGATTAAAAATAATATAACGAGACATAGAGTTAACCATGTTATCCACCAGTTCTATTCCTGGGTATATATCCAAGAGAATTGACAATTTATGTTCTTACAAGCACCAATACACTAATGCTTAGAGTAGCATTCTTCTTAATATCTAAAAAGTTGAAGTAACCTAAATGTTTATCAACTGATGAATAGATACATAAAATGATATATCTATACAATTGAATATTCTATAATAAAAGGGAATGAAGTTTCAAAACTAGATAGAGGTAATAGTTGTACACTCTTGTGCATGTACTAAATGCCACTGAATTATTAACTTTAAAATAATTAATTTTGTTATGTGAATTTTAATTCAACTAAAAAAAAAGAACAAATCCTGAATTTATTACCATAGCTGTGAGCCTTGGAAATATTGTGCTAAATCAAATAAGCCAGACACAAAAGATCACATACTGTATGATTCCATTTGTATGAAATATTGAGAACAGGCAAATCTATAAAGACAAAAAGTAGATTAGTATTTTCCAGGCTCTGGGAAGAGGATGGAACAGGAAGTAACTGCTAATGGGTAATGGGATTTTTTGGTGAGGCAGTGATGAAAAGGTCCTGGAATTAGCTAGTGATGATGGTTCTACAACTATGTGAATATGCTAAAATCATTGAATTGTACACTTTAGATCAGGGGTCCTCAAACTGCGGCCCGCCAGGTGTTTTTGCCACCTGTGCTGGTCCTGCTTAGCAGCCAACTTGACCTGGGCCGCAGCGTGCATGTGTAGAATGTGCCCCGCGCTCTCGGACTCCCCTCCTTCTCTCTGTCTCTGCCCACCCCTCCCTCTTTGTGTCTCTCCCTGGGTGTTTTTGCTGGCCTACTTAGCAGCTGACTGGTCCCTGGCCACAGTGCTCATGTGTGGAATGTGCACCGCACCCTCCAACTCCCCTCCTTCTCTCTCTCTCCCTTTCAACTCCTCCTCTCAATCTTGGGGGAGACTGAGACTCTTGATCGGATGAGTCACAAGCTTGCCTGTGCAGAGCTTGCTGCTACCTGAGGACCGAGGTAAGAACAAGTTAGGATTTTTTTTTTTTAAGTTAGGAGGTCTATTTTTTTTTTTTTTTTTTTGCAGTTAGTAGGACCTTTTTTTGCGGTTAAGGGTGGGGGCCTTTTTTTCCTGAAGTTAGGAGGTCTTTTTTTTTTTTTTTGCAGATAGGGGGTGCCTTTTTTTTCACTTTAAATATTGTATTTGTATTTGTTCCTGTTTTTTATTTTTTTTGGAGTTTTTGGGCGGGGCTGGGTTTGAACCTTCCACCTCTGATATATGGGGCCGGTGCCCTACTCCTTTGAGCCATAGGCACCGCCCCATTTTGTTTTTTTACTTCAAAATAAGAAATGTGCAGTGTGCATAGGAATTTATTCATAGTTTTTTTTTAAACTATAGTCTGGCCCTCAAACGATCTGAGGGACAGTGAATTGGCCCCCTGTTTAAAAAGTTTGAGGACTCATGCTTTAGATGGATGAAGTTTATGGTATGTGAATGATGTCTTAATAAAGTTGTTATTTAAATATATATAATAATAATATAACAAATGAACAATTCTTCCACTTGGAGACTTCTCAGCTTACTATTACCTAAATATTATAGTAATATAAAAAATAATAACCATCAGAGTTACTGATTTTGAGTATTCACTATATGCCAGGCATTGTTCTTAGAACTTAGCGCTAAGCAGTTAGCATTTTTACATATAAAGTCAGCCAGGGAGTATGGCTTCAAATCTCAGATTCTTAACCAGTACATTATAATGCTTTATACATAAAGATAGGTATAGCAAAGACATGAGAGTGTATAATGAGAGGCTAAGTGCATGAATGTGGGCATTAGATTGGGTTGGAATCCTGCTTCTGCCAAAGTTGTATAATCTTTGGTGAGTTACTTAACAACTCAGAGCCCTAGTTCCCTCATTTCTAGTATGAGGATGATAGTAGATTCTCCTTCAAAGGGTTCTCACAAGAGGTAGATAAATTATATCAAATTCTAAGAATGGTATGTGGCATGTTTCAATACAATACAATGCATGCTATTGTTATTTCCATTACTAAATAGAGGTTTAAAGAGCAAAAATTCAAATTGCAAGCTCTCATTCAGTGAGCATTTCAGGTTCAATTAGCATCTCATTTGGTCACAGAATTACAGAGCTGGAAGGGACATTGAAAGATCATCTGCTCTAGTAGCTGAATGTCTAATCCAGGATTTGGCATTCTCTTCTTTAATGAGGGGTGTATGTGTGTGCCTGTGTGTGCACATGCACATGTATGTGCATACTCCTAAGAAGAATATGCTGACTCTGGAAGGAAAATAGCAATTCACGAAAGCATCAAGAAAGGACCAACTGTGGCTTCCAGCCCGGAGACCACCAAAAATAATCGAAGCTGTGGATTGACAGGGACTTCCCTAGCCACTCAATACCACTGCACCACTGCCCAGCATTTGGTGGTTTCTTTTGGGATTTCCTCCTCTTTATACCCCTCCACAGGGTTTTGTCCCCCATTGAGCTGAGTACATCTGACGCCTGTGGGAGCCCGGCCATTCTAGGGGTAAGAACACAAGACTAGCAATCTGGTGATGCCAGAGCTTTGCTTTGTGTGTCTTGAATCTCATTTCCTGAGTTTCTTTTCATACTTGGAAACTGAGATCCCTGGAACTTGTCTTACTGTCTTTGAAAGCCATGCCACAGGCTGAGTTATCAGGCTCATGATATTACAGTAAAGTTTTTCTGGTACTTCCAGTTATACACTTCGCTGTGGTTCATGTTACAGCAAAGCATCAAGAGTGAACCTGTCCCAGGTCTGGCTTCCAGAGATGTGGTTAAGATGAATGAGGAAACAGTGCTGAATGTTGTAGTACACAGTTTGTGTCATATTTTATAGCTTTTTACTGCATTGCATAACTATAAGAAATTAATTTCCTACCTGTTTCAATGTAGTTTGGGGAAATCAAAATGTTGGTTTTGGCTACTGGTCTTTTAGAGTCATACAGCCCAATATAGTATCTCAGTACTTCCAATTCTTCATGACACAGACAAGGAATAGGCAGCCCAGTGATCCAGGGATTTGCCTAGCTCTTGGTAGGAGAGAAAACCAGCACTCTAAGGCTTTGGACTTTGATGTTTTGCCTTTACAATGTTAAATTCATTTTTATTATCATTGCCATTATCACTTCTAAGTAGGGGGCTCTCAGCAGCTCAGTGAGATGGAATATTGTGAGTAGCACCTTGTAGTCAGATAGACCAGACGTCATAATCTGCCTTTACCATTTACTAGCTGTGGAGCCCTAAGTACAATCTCATTTATCAGGTGTTGTTAACACTTTCCTTGCAGGGTGGCTGTGAGGATTAGAAATGGTGCCTTTCAGAACCGAGGCATAGTGCTGGGAACTGAGTTAGTCTTTGATAAGTGAAACTTTGTTGTTATTGAACTAGATCAATCTTACATACCCAAATAAGCCTCCTAGTTGAGTAATTTCAAATTTAGACAGACCTGAAAGAATTTGAGAGTGATAACCTGTCTGTGGTCACCAGATTTTCTGGCCATGAGATATGTAGCTCTCCACTTCCTCAGCCAAGCTTTCAGAGAATCTATAGGCCTTGGGATAAAATGAGTTCCCTGTCAGAGGGATTAAAAGCTCGATGTAGAAGGAAACAAAGAATGGAGAGTCCAGTTTGTCATATTATGTTCTGTAAATCACAACTAGACAGAATAATTCAGAGATTGGGCATGTATGTGCTTTCTCACAGGAGTGTCTAACCCAAGGCTCACAGACTGAATGTGGGTTATGTGAGTACTTTTTTGCCTATGTCTCGTGGCGGATAGCATGAAAATTATGCATGGACCTTTTTTTCATTTTTTGTTCATCAGCTTTCATTAGTGTTAGTGTATTTAATGTGTAGACCAAGACAACTTCTTCCAATGTGGCGCAGAGAAGCCAAAAGGTTGGACGCCTCTAGTAAAAGGTTTAGAAGGAGACATCACATTACCAGCCTTCAAACTATACTACAAGACTGTGGTAACCCAGGGGTATTCCCACAAAAATGGAGACTTAAACCTAAGGAACAGAACAAAGAACCCAGATAAAACACTGTCCCCATAATAGCCACCTGATCTGCAACAAAACAGACAATATACTCTGAGGAAAAGAATTCCTATTCAATAAATGGTGCTGGGAAAATTAGCCACATGCAGAAGAATGAATCAGGATCCATATCTTTCACCACTCAGAAAAATTAAGATGGATAAAAGGCTTAAATGTAAGGCATGAAACCGTAATAATTCTAGAAGAAAAAGTTGGAAAAATTCTTCTAACTATTGGCCCCAACAAAGAATTTATGAAGAAGACCCCCAAAGCAGTCACAGCAATGACAGAAATAAATAAATGGGACTTGATTAAATTTAAAAGCTTCTGTAAAATGAAAGGAATAATAAACAGAGCAAATAGGCAACCTACAGAATGGGAGAAAATATTCGCAAGCTGTACACTGATAAAGAACTAATAACCAGAACTAGAAAGAAGTCAAGTAAATCAGCAAGGAGTAAAACAAACAACTCCATTAAAAAATGGGCAAAAGACATGCATAAAGAGAAACTTTTCAAAAGAAAATAGACAAGTGACCAATAAACATATGAATAAATGTTCAAAGTCATAATGATCAGGGAAATGTAAATGAAAACCACAAGGTATCACCTTATTCCTATTAGAATGGCTTCTATTAAAGTGTTCACAAACAACAGCTAGCATGGATGCAGAGAAAGAAACTCTTCAACACTATTGGTGGGACTAAAAATTCATACATCCTCTATGGAAAACAGTGTCACAGTTCCTTAAGGATCTAAAAATAGACCTACCATTTGATCCAGCAATCCCACTTCTGGGTATTTACTCAAAGTAAAATAAGTAATTTATCAATAAGATACCTATACTCAAATATTTATTGTAGCACATTTCACAATCACAAAATGTTGAATCAACCCAAGTGCCCATCAATTCATGAGTGGAGTAACAAAATTTGGTAAATGTATACCATGAAATACTACTTTATGAAGAAGGATTACTTAATGCCTTTTACAACAGTTTGGGTGGAACTGGAGAGGATTATCCTCAGTGAAGTATCTAAAAAAGGAGAAAAACAAATACCACATGTACTTGCTGTTAAATTGGAAGTAACTGATGAGTACGCATGTGCACAGAGGAAAAGTAAACTCAGTGGTAATCAAGCAAGGTGGAGAGAGGAGGAGATGGTCAAAAAGTTACCTGATTGGTACAATAAACACTATCTGGATTATAGGGACACTTACAGACCTGACACCATCGTAACAAAATTAATGTATGTACCCAAAATATTTGTGCCCTGTAATATTTTGAAATTAAAAAAAAAAATACATTGGGGCAGAGCCTGTGGCTTAATGAGTAGGCTGCCAGCCCCACAAACCAAGGGTGGAGGGTTCAAACAGGCCTGGCCAAACTACAACAAAAAATAGCTGGGTGTTGTGGCGGGTGCCTGTGGTCCCAGCTACTTGGGAGGCCGAGGCAAGAGAATTGCCTAAGCCCAAGAGTTGGAGGTTGCTGTGAGCTGTGACTCCACAGCACTCTACCAAGGGCAACAAAGTGAGACTCTGTCTCTAAAAATAAGTAAATAAATAAATACATTTACCTAATGATAGTCATTTGCGTTAAGTTTTTGCCTGTTATAAATAAAGCTGCTATGAACATTATGTACAAAAAAATGAAATATACTTTTTTTTGTAGAGATAGAGTCTTACTTTATCACCCTCGGTAGAGTACCATGGCATCACAGCTAACAGCAACCTCCAGCTCTTGGGCTTAGGCGATTTTCTTGCCTCAGCCTCCTGAGTAGCTGAGACTATAGGCGCCCGCCACAATACCTGGCTTTTGTTGTTGTTGTTGTTGTTGTTGTTGCTGTTGCAATTTGTCTGGGTCCGAGTTCGAACCCACCACCCTCTGTATATGGGGCCGGCAGACTACTCACTGAGCCACAGGCACCGCCCATGAAATGTACTTTAAATACAATGATACAATAGATTAAAAGTAAAGAGTTAAAAAATATATTATGTGAACACTAATCAAATGAGTGCAGTAACAGATACATTAATATCTGATGTAGTAGGCACATTATACCCTCCAGATCTCTTGTTGAAATTTGATCCCCAGTGTTGGAGATGGGCCTAGGGCAAGGTGTTAGATTCACAAGGATGATCCCTCATGGACAGCTTAGTGCTGGCCTTGCAGGAATGAATGCATTTTCATTCACTGTTTCACTATTTTTTCCCGTAAGAACTGATTGTTTAAAAAACCCTAACACTTGCCTCTCCTCTCTCTCTTCCTTCTTCTCCTACCCTGTGATACCTGCTTTCCTTCTCCGTCCAAGTGGAAGCTTCCTGAAGCTCTCATGAGAAGCATATGGTGATGCCATGCTTTATTTGGTTCACAGTTCTTCACAACCTGCAAAACCGTGAGCCAGAAACTTCATTTCTTTATAAATCTCACAGCCTCAACTATTTCTTTATAGCAACGCAGAATAGACTAAGACAGTATCAGATAAAGTAGGTTTCAGAGCCAAGAAGTCCATCCACCAAAAGGGGTTAACAGTTCTAAAATTTTGTATACCTAATAACAGAGCCTTAAAATACATGAAGCAAAACCTGGTAGTCTGTCAAGGAGAAATAGGTGGATGGATAGTCATGCTTGAAGACTTCAATACTCATGTTTCAATAAATGATAGAGGAAGTAGACAGAAGATCAGTAAGGATACAGAAACCTTGAAATGACATAGTATGCCAACTTGACCTAACTGAGATTTATATGACATTACACCCAACAACAGCAGAATACATATTCTTTTCAAGTATAACATTTACCAAAATTGACCATATTCTGGGCCAGAAACAAGTTTCAACAACATCTGAAGAGTTCAAGGTATGTTCTCTAACTTTTGTCAGAGGTCCCAAAGACTATACCCTGGTTATTGATTTACTAGAAAAGACTCTCATAACTCAAAAAAACTGTTTATTCTCGTGGTTATAGTTCATTACAGCAAATGGATACAGATTAAAATCAGTAAAGGCAATAGCCACATAATTCAGGAGAGATCAGGCCCAAGCTTCCAGTTGTTTTCTCTCCGTGTAGTTTTATGTTCATAGCTTAATTGTCCCATCAACAAAGTACCACAACATGGAGTATAGCCAATCAAGGAAGTTCACATGAGCCCCCTTGATGTCCAAGGTCAGTCACATGGGCACGGAGCAGCCACATGACTGACCTTAATTACTCAATCTTCGTCCTCTTTAGAGATCAAACTGATAGAGCATGTTCTCAGTCTTCTACCATAAATTGCATTGTTACCTTAAACTATCTGCTGTGGCCCAAGACCCTAAATAAACAAAGACACTTCTATCAGGAAGGACATTCCAAAGGCTTAAAGGTTATCTTCCAGGAGATGGTTAAGGGCTAGTTCTTTCTTTGGAATATATAGGGTTTGAACATTCCAAGTATCCGAGTCAATACTTTACTGCACAAATCATGATGGAAATAATTTAGCAAGCCGTAAAGAAAGATCCTTGGAAAAATCTCCAAATGTTTGGAAACTAACACACCTTTTTGTTTTTTGTTTTTTTTTTTGAGACAGAGTCTTATTATGTCACCCTCAGTAGAGTGCTGTGGTGTCACAACTCACAGCAACCTCAACCTCTTCAGCTTAAGCAATTCTTCTGCCTCAGCCTCCTGAGTAGCTGGGGCTACAGGCACCCGCCACAACCCCTGGCTATTTTTTTATTGTTGTAGTTGTCATTGTTTAGTAGGCCCGGGCTGGATTCGAATCCGCCAGCCCTGGTATATGTGGCCGGCGCCCTAACCACTGAATACAGGTGCCAAGCTGGAAACTAACACACTGTTAAAGAATAAATCAAAAGATCGTGAGAAAATATTATGAACTGAATGAAAATAAAAGTACAACATATCAAAATTTATAGGATACTACTAAAGCAGTATTTAGGGAGAAATTTAAAACATTAAATGCCTATATTAGGAAAGAAAAAAGGTCTCAATAGGTTAGCTTTCACCTCTAGAAACTAGAATAAGAAGTACAAATTAATAATGAAGGAACTAATAAAGATCAGAGTGGAAATAAATAGAAAACATAAAAACAAAGAAAAATCATTGAAACTGAAATCAATGAAATCAAAAACATATTTCTTTCTTGAGAATTCCAGTAACGCTGATAACTCTCTAGCCAGACTGATCAGGAAAAAAGACACAAATTGCCAATATCAGGAATGAGAGCGGTATAATCTATTACAGATTCTAGAGATATTAAAGGATTATAGAATATTACCAACTCTATGCCAACAAACTTGACAACTCAGAAGAAATGAACAAACTACTTGAAAGATAAACTATCAAACCTCACTCAAGAAGAAAGAGATAATCTGAATAACCCTATAAAAGAAATTGAATTTGTAATTAAAAAGCTTCCCACGAAGAAAATTCCAGGTTCAGATGGCTTCACTGGTGAATTATATAAAACATTTAAGGACAAAATAATACCAATTCTATACAGACTTTGCCAGCAAATTGAAGGAGAGGGAATACTTTTCAAGACATTTTATGAAGTTAGCATTTACCCCGATATCAAAACCTGATATAGGGACATTACAGGGAAACTACAGACAAACATTCCTTGGCAACACAGATAAAAAATTCTAAGACAAATTTTAGCAGATCAAATATAAAAATATAAAAAAGGATAATTCATCATGGCCAAAGGGGGTTTATGCCAGGAAAGGAAGGTTTAACATTTGAAAATCATGCAATGTAATTCATCACATTAAAAAACTAAAAGTGAAGACGTTATATGATTATCCCAGTGGACATGAGAAAAAGGATTTGAGAAAATCCAACATTTACTCTCGGTATAAGCTCTCAGCAAGTTTGTCGTAGAGAGACCTTCTTCAGCTTAATAAAGTTCATCTATGAAAAGTTTAACAATTAATATCAAACTTATAATGTTGAAAGACTGAATGCTTTCTCTTAATTTTTCTCTTTCTCTTAACTTTCTGTTATTCTTAATACTAGGAATAAGGTAAGGATGTCTACTCTTACCGATTCAGCATTGCACTGGAGATTTTTGACAATGTAATAGACAACAAATAGAAATTAAAGGCATCCAAATTGGAAAAGGGGAAGTAAGCTGTCTTTTTTTTTCCTTTTTTCTTTTTTGCAGTTTTTTGCCAGGGCTGGGTTTGAACCCGCCACCTCTGGTATATGGGGTTGGCATCCTACTCCTTGAGCCACAGGAGCCACCCTAAATTGTCTTTACTTGTAAACAACATATCCTAAGACCATTTTCCAGACCTCTAAAGCAATGTTTTAAAATTAAGCCTCATGAAAAATAACTCACCTAGTTTTTGTGTGTTTGATTTTTTTTTTTTTTAGGACTTTGTTTAGAGAAGTTGCCTATTTCATCTTCTACCAGTAATCTCCATGTGGACTGGGAACAGGATGTCATCACCTGTTATGAGAAGGCAGGGGACATTGCGCTCCTGTACCTCCAAGAGATAGAAAGGGTAAGTGAGGACCAAGTGTTTGTTCCAGCTTGTAATTTTCTTTCAAAATTATAGACAACTACAGTCAGCTACTGGAAAGCCTTCCACTTGTCTGCCTCCGAGTGCAAAGCTTTGCCTTATATTCCTAATGCTAAGGGGAAGATGGTAGCGATTGTGGTACCTTGTGAAAAACAGATGGTTCAGTATTTGTGAAGCATTATAACCTCCTTTGAGCATGATAATAGAAATGATGGTGTGCATCTATTTATACCCTCAGCACTCCAAAGCTGGTTAATCATTCCTGTTGTCCTGAGCAAAACGAGTTGACTATATGCCAACATCTGTTTATCTGGGGTTTGGCAAAGGTCTGCTGGGGACTTCAACTGACTTGAGCAGGTTATGTAACCCCTTAGACTACCAGGGATGGTTTTCTCCCAGCCCTCAGTGGTTTGCCTGTGGTGCGGGATATGGAAACCAGCTGCTGATGAGAGGGCCATGGACTAGAGAGCCAATGAGCCTGAGGCTCTGTGGAAATAACCTCAGGCAAAGGAGGCTGGGATCTGGACAGGCTAGGGAGGTGTGGGGTAACTTCTTTAGAAGGAGTCTTGGCTTTTAGTTCTGCTCTTTAGTGAGTTTCTTCACTCTCAGCCTCAATTTTCCCATTTGTAAAAAAGCATAATACATGGGTCACTATGAAAGTTTTGAGACAGACCGTGTTATGGCCTATTATTTCATTTCCAGAAACAGAGTTAATAATGGCATCTTTTTAAAATTATTATTAGATCATAGCTGTGTACAATAATGCAATCATGGGGTACAACGTGCTGATTTTATGTACAATTCGAAATATTTTCATCGAACTGGTTAACGTAGTGTGGCATTTCTTAGTTACTGTGTTCAGACATTTGTATTCTGCATTTAGTAAGTTTCACCTGTACCCTTCTAAGATTCACCATAGGTGTGGACCCAATTACCTTCCCTCCACCCAGCCTCCTCCCTCCCCTACCCTCCCTTGTCCCTTTCCCCATATTCTTGTGCTGTGATTCAGTTATAGCTTTCATATGAAAGCTATAAATTAGTTTCATAGTAGGGCTGAGTACATTGGATACTTTTTCTTCCATTCCTGAGATACTTCACTAAGAAGAATATTTTTCATCTCCATCCATGTAAACATGAAAGAGGTAGAGTCTCCATCTTTCTTTAAGGCTACGTATAAAAGGGTTTTCTTTTCTATCTGCTATGTCTTTCTTTTAGTTCTAATTTTCTGCAATTGTCCTCAGCTGTATTCCTATTAAACTTTTTATGACTTTCTTA
>CAUYON010101915.1:0-14557 GCA_963573935.1 Arctocebus calabarensis | reverse complement strand
AAAAAAAAAAATCTCAGCAGTCAAAAAGTCAAAGATAGTGGGCGGCACCTATGGCTCAGCGAGTAGGGCGCCGGCCCCATATGCCAAAGGTGGCGGGTTCAAACCCAGCCTCGGCCAAACTGCAAAACAGAAAAATAGCCGGGCTTTGTGGCGGGCGCCTGTAGTCCCAGCTACTCGGGAGGCTGAGGCAAGAGAATTGCCTAAGCCCAGGAATTGGGGGTTGCTGTGAGCTGTGTGACCGCCACGGCACTCTACCGAGGGCGATAAAGTGAGACTCTGTCTCTACAAAAAAAAAAAAAAAAAAAGTCAAAGATAGTGGACATTGCTTTGGTTGGAGAAAGCTCTGGCTTAGGCAGCTTCCTGGATGTGGAATTACATAGTATGCTTTGGGGACATATTAAGTTGCTCCCTCTGTTCCTAGATAGCTGCTCTAGATGTGAATCATGCAATTCTAGATTGATATGTTAAGGACTTTAATGACCTCTGTCTGCATCTTTTATGACATCTGAACCATCTTATTTATGCTTAGGGCCAGATGGCTCATTGAGCATGGAAACACACTCACCCCTTTGAATAAAAATAAAAACAGCCAAATTAAGTTGTCTGGTTGGCATTTGTAAGGAGTAACGTTATCTGGGAATCTTGAACTGTGCAGTCTTCATACGAAAAATTATTATAATGAAAGAACTGTGTATTTTTCGTTTTCAAAGTATTTTCATATCCCTTTTCTCATTTCATCTTTAAGGTGAGGCGGACAGGAAGTAGAACTCCCCTTAACATGATGATACTGGTCAGTGCCATTTATGGAAAAGGCAACTGAAGTCTGAAAAGTTTAGGGGACTTCTGGATGGGAATTAGCAAAGGAACAGGGCATAAGAATGGATGATTCCAAGTCTCAGGCTCTTAATTTGTTCTTAAAAATAATAATAACTAAACGCAGACATAGAATTCCATTATGGAAAATAGAAGCATACTAAAAAGACATTTTCACCTTCTTACAAGGTGGTTGTGACTATAAAAATCACCTGGGGGCTTTGGCCTTCACCCCACAAATTCAGATTCAGTAAGGCTGGAAGGGACCCGGGAATCTGCTGTTTAATGGGCTTCCCCAGGAGATTCTCAGGCAGGTCCCTTGGACCATATTTGGAGAGAGTTGGATACTCGGCTTTTTCTTTGCTGAATTGATTCAGGCCAAATCAAGAATATTTGGTCTCGTATTTTATCTCCAGAGCAACATCTTCTCCCCCGCTGAAGATCAAAGCTTCCTTATTTTTGAAATTCTTCAAATTTAGGGACAGTCAACAGGTAGTGATCATCCCTAAATTCGAAGCAAATCCAAACTTCAACTGTATTGTATCATGTTGACTTACAGTGAGACAGAGAATAAGAGCAAACGGCCTGAACACTGTCCTGTCCATTCAGGAACATTTACATGGATACTCTTACGAATTCCACCTTAAACAACTGAAATTTCTGACTGGGGGTTGACATATTGAGACTTCATGAGCAAATGGCATTCTGAGTTCTTCTTTACTAGTTCTGCTAGAAATTAATACCACCAGATGTCTATTTTCAGCAAGCAGCCGTGAACTCTAGAAAGTTTAAGCTGCTGTAGGATATATTAATTTACTAGATCAGTTACCAAAGAGTTCTAGTGGTCAGTCAAGAATAATATGACAGCTAAATTCCACCGTGACTCAAGCCAGACATTTGTACAGGCCTGGTTTCTAAGAGCCTGGGAAATTCTTAGTGTTCCACTTTCACTGATTCATAAGTCCCTTCTCAATTACCCAGAGAGGATGGTTACGAAGGTTGGCGTGCTGTTCCAACTCTGTTTAATAGTTGCTTTAAATCATGGGGACTATGTTCTCAGTTGTGGTTTTAATGTACTTACAGTGGCAGCTATATGCATGAAAACAGGCCCTAATTTTGCAGGGTAGAGCAGGAATTCTTCACTGTGGCTAAAGTCGGAATCACCTAGGAAGTTTTCAGAAACATACAGATGCTACAGGCCCACCCCAGGCTTAGTGACTCAGAATCTCCTGGGATGGAGCTTGGGTGTGTTTGTTTATTTGTCCTTACTTTTTTCTTTAAACTTCCTGGGAGTCCCCGCCCTCCCCCCTCTCCCTTAAGAAGAAGCTGATACTTTTTTTGTTTTTCATAGAAATAAGATCTGTCATTCATGAAGGCCTCATGGGCTGGCGGCTTTGTAACAAACATCTAACCCTTCTAAGAACTCCATAGGGTAGGAATTATTATTATTATTAATTAATTAATTTTTTTTGGAGACAGAGTCTCACTCTGTCACCTTGGGTAGAATGCCGTGGTGTCATAGCTCACAGCAACGTCAAATTCCTGGGCTCAAAAGATCCTCTTGCCTCAGCCTCCCAATGCCCTGCTAGTTTTTCTAATTTTAGTAGAGACAGGGTCTTGCGCCTGCTCAGGCTGATCTCCAACACCTGAGCTCGGGCAATTCACTTCCCTCGACCTCCCAGAGGGCTAGGATGACAGGTGTGAGGAGTTATTATCTTGCACATATTACAAATGAGGCAACTGAGACCCAGAAAGTTTAAGTGAACTGTCCTAAGTCACCGAGTCCAAATCCATGTTCTTTTTACGTGAAAATCCATTATGACTTAAAAGGCTTGGGGTTTAGCAAGATGATTTACTTTGCTTAGTCAAGTAGCAGATATACCTGTGAATGTTTTGCTTCCTGAAAAAAAGTCCTACTTCCCTCCTTCTTGCTTTTTCTTATCTTTTGAGTCTCAGATAGCATTTATTTATGGCACTTTCTCTGCATCCCTAACCCTGGCCGGCTTCCCCTTCTCTGTGTTCTCAGTCCAGTCTGTGTCAGACTTTACATTGCATTATAATTGTCTCCTTTCTTTATATGTCTCAAAAGACTATATTCTCCCAGAGGATAGATACCCAGACTCACCACTGGTCATTTAGTTGAGTACTTGGCTCATATAAGTGCTCAATAAATATTTGTTAAATAAATGGTTAGATAGCCACAGGGTTGGATGGATGGGTGGATGGATAGACAGAGGAATGATTGTGGACTGAATTAACTGGCAGTGAGTGGCAGCCAAGGAGTGAAATGCAGATATGAATACAAAATGTTTACAATTCTTTGAATAGGAGAATCACTTGAAAAGGATTGCAGGCTGGGTGTGGTGACTCACACCAGTAATCCTAGCACCCTGGGAAGCTGAGGCAGGTGGATTGCCTGAGCTCACAGGTTCAGACCAGCCTGAGCCAGAGCGAGACCCCATCTCCAAAAAATAGCCAGGCGTTGTGGTGGGCACCTGTAGTCCCAGCTACTTGGGAGGCTGAGACAAGAGAATCATTTGAGCCCAAGAGTTAAGTTGCTGTGAGCTGTGAAGACATGAGCTATGACGCCATGGCACTCTAATGAGGGCGACAAAGTGAGATTCTGTCTCAAAATAAATAAATAAATAAATAAATAAATAAAAAGGACTGAAGAATCCTGTTAGTGAAATGAATAAAGACTCAGAGCAAACATAATTTGGGGCATAAATATACCTGACTTGCCCTCATGACCTCAGGGGAAATTGTAGGTTACCATCAATGAATGAATGAATGGTTTAACTCATCTGTTGTTCTTTTTTTTTGAGACAGAGTCTAGTTTTGTTGCTGTGGGTAGAGAACAGTTGCATTATCATAGCTCACAGTAACCTCAAACTCTTAGACTTAAGAAATCCTTCTGCCTTAGCCTCTGGAGTAGCTAGGACTACCTGTGAACTACCATGCCCAGCTAATTTTTTTCATTTTGTAGAGATGGGGGTCTCACTTTTGCTCACGCTGGTCTTAAACTCCTAAACTCAAGCAATCCTCCTGCCTCAGCCTCCCAGAGAGCTAGGATTACAGGCATGAGCCACCAGGCCAGCCCATTTATTATTGTCCTTACTCAATAGCAGTGACGATACCACCTTGGTTTTATACACTCTTTTACCCTAAAGAGGTTAAATCATTCAGCAGATGACAGAATTTGTCACTTCCCATTTCAAAGAACTTTCTCAACTATCTGGTTATTCCAAGTGCTTGAAAGGAAAGGCTGAAGGGAGAATAAAGACCATCTGTATGGCAAAGCCAGGAAGCTCCCTCACCCTATTGCTCCATAGTGGTTCATATGAAGAGAAAAGGTTTTGAAATAATGGCTGGTCTTCAAGACTAACAAAGGGCATCTTAGGAAATAAAGCATTAACAATAATAGCTTAATACAACAAGGAAGGGAGAAGAGGAAGGGAACATTAAGAGGTCTGGATATTACAGAAGGAAGCTCCTTGGGGTTATTGCTCTAGGACTTGGGCTAATCTGTATAAAAGGAAGAACCTCATGATATAATGGGCTTTTCTTCAAGAGCAATAAAAGGCAGATTAAGATAATTAAGAAAATGCCAAATATCTCATTTGCCTACACAAACACACATGTACACACCCCTATGTCAATGTCACCGTCATTCCTCCCCCTCCTCCTCCTTGATATTACATAGTAATGAGTTCCATGTAAGATTAAACCCATTTTATTATTTTTTAATTTAATTATTTTTATTTATTTATTTTGAGACAGAGGCTCAAGCTGCCACCCTGGGTAGAGAGCTGTGGCATCACAGCTCACAGCAACCTCCAACTCCTGGGCTCTCCTGCCTCCACTTCCCAAGTAGCTGGGACTACAGGCACCCGCCACAACGCCCGCCTATCTTTTGGTTGCAGCCGTCATTGTTGTTTGGTGGGCCTGGGCTGGATTCGAACCTACCAGCTCAGGTGTGCCTTAGCCGTTTGAGCCACAGGCGCCGAGCCAATTTTTTGTATTTTTTGAGACAGAGTCTCAAGCTGTCGCCCTGGGTAGAGTGCTGTTCTGTCACAGCTCACAGCAACCTCAAACTCTTGGGCTTAAGCGATTCTCTTGCCTCAACCTCCCAGGCAGCTGGGACTACAAGTGCCTACCACAACGCCCAGCTATTCTTTTTGTTGTTGTTACAGTTGTCATTGTTGTTTTAGCTGGCCTGGGCCGGTTTGAACCCTTCGGCCTTGGTGTATGTGACTGGCACTGTACCCACTCAGCTACGAGTGCCGCCCTAAACCCATTTCTTTCTTTTTTTTTTTTTTTTGGTGACAGAGTCTCACTATGTTGCCCTCTGTAGAGTGCTGTAGCGTCACAGCTCACAGCAACCTCAAATTCTTGGACTTAAGTGATTCTCTTACCTCAGCCTCCCAAGTAGCTGGGACTACAGGTGCTTACCATGATGCTCAGCTATATATATATATATATATATTTTTGGATGTCATTGTCATTTTTGTTCAGCAGGCCTGGGCTGAGTTTGAACCCACCAGCTCCAGTGTATGTGGCTGGTGCTCTAGCCGCTGAGCTACAGGCGCCGAGCCACCTAAACCCATTTTAAACAGGAGAGTGAAGACCACCTCCCAAACCAGAACATTTTTTCCTCATTATCACCTCATTAAGATGCCCCTAAGGTCCTTACTCTTTATGTGACAATATCATACAAGGAACAGGTCCCGAGTGCCTGCGATGAAGCATGACTGATATTTAAGACCAAAAACTCAAGAGCATTTGATTGCTTTTGCCTTTATTCAGAATGGCACTTTTATGCGAGGCCATAAAGTGGTGAATTTCCTCTACAGAGCTGAGAGTGTGAGTTGGGGCAGGTGGCGCATGAAGGTCTAGGGTAGCATGGGGGAGCTCCCGTATGGCCACTGGGGCCAAACAAGAGACTATGTCTGACTTCTCTGTACCCTGCAGTGTTCCTCTTACTGAATCCTGTAGCCACCTCTGGGAAATGGAAGGGAGGAGGAAGTGACGTCAATGAGGAGAAAGTCAGATAAAAGCAAATTGTTGTCCCTAAGTAGGATGAGTCATACCCCTTTCAACCAACTAGTTCTGAGAAAAGGAAACCATCATTGCCTGAATTTAACCACTGAGACTCCAAACACTGGGATGAGACTCCATGTGGTGGTGGAAAGACTTCCACCTCCCTAGATACACTCTGAACACAGAATCTCCCATTTGGCCTTTCTTCAAACTCATCTGTCATTTCAGCCTTTGGAAGGAAGAGGAATAAAAACAAAGGTTGTGGCTCCAAGTTGAGTGAGTGTACAGCTGCTCCGTCTCCATCCACTCAGCCCCTTTGGGGATGAGGGTGATGAGTGGTTTTTTTAGTCTTACGAACACTGCCAGGTGACTGCAGCTGTTTTTTTCCTCTTCCATAAATTCTGTTAGGTTAATGCAGCTTCAATCTCCTATACAATCAGGTGGACGTTCCTACATTTTCTTCTTTTTTTAAACAGCTTTTTTGAGGTATAATTTACATGCTGTACCCTACACTCATTTTGTGCGTAATGTAATGGTTTGGAGTATATAACATCATTTGTTTTATTTATTTATTTTTTTGCTGTAATTGAGACAGAGTCTCACTTTGTTGCCCTCGGTAGAGTGCCACGGCATCCTAGCTCACAGCATACTCCAACTCTTGGGCTCAAGTGATCCTTCTGAGTAACTAGAACTACAGGTACCTGCCACAACACCTGGCTATTTATTAGAGATAGGGTCTCGCTCTGGCTCAGGCAGGTTTTAAACCTGTGAGCTCAGGGCAATCCATCCACCTCAGCCTCCCAGAATGCTAGGATTACAGGTGTGAGCCACCAGGCCCGGCCAGGAACTGCATTTTAAAATTAATGATGTCAGCCGGGCAAAGTGGATGCTGGCCGTCTACTAAGGGCAACAAAGGACACTCTGTCTCCAAAAAAAAGAAAAGCTTGATATTAAAACGTGGTTCTTATATTTTCTTATCATTAATAGAATTTTCAGAGTGTGGGGTGGTGGCCCATGCCTGTAATCCTAACACTCTGGGAGGCCAAGGAGGGTGGATTGCTTGAGCATACAAGTTCGAGACTAGCCTGAGCAAGAGCGAGAGCCCATCTCTACTGAAAATAGAAAAACCTGCACCTGTAGCCTGCCCCTGTAGTCCCAGCTACTAGGGAGCCTGAAACGAGAGGATTGCTTGAGCCCAAGAGTTTGAAGTTGCTGTGAGCTATAATGACACCCTGGTACTCAACCCCAGGGCAACAGAGGGAGACTCTGTGTAAAAAATAAATAAGAAAGCATTTTTAGTACTGCCACCAAAGAAGGAAAGAAAAGTGAAATACAGAAGAAACGGATAGTAGAAGTACAGGAGGGAAAGGAGAAAAATGAGGCAGAGACAGAAAGAAAGGAAGAGGAATTCAAAAGAAGATCGCTTCTAGACTTCTCAATCCTTTAGTCCAGATTCAAAACCCAGCCTGGCAGCATCTCCCCCACAGGTGCTGGCAGAACGTGACAGTGTCAGGCAGCAGGGCAGAATTATAGAGGAACCGACCAGAACAGGCTTTGTGGATTGGGGCTGGGAGAGAAAAAGGCTTCCCGGAGGTCACAGGAAATCTCAGATCTGCTCAGTTACCCTCCCCTACAGAGGGACCAGGCACACCAGACACAGAATGACAGCACAGTGACCCCAACCAGGTGCCAATTTTCAGCTCAGTCCTTGTCTTGCTTCTCCAATTGCAGCATGTAATGAGGTAAACCATCAGATTATGAAGAACTTTTTTCTTTTTTGTTTTTAATGAGAATTCAGGGAAGTTTTCAGGTTAACTGAGAAGTATGCAAGTATTTAACCTCCATTCAGCCACTGCCCTTTATTAACATTTCCCCTGCTCCTTGTTCCCAGAACTTTTTCAAAACAAGTTCTCCATGTGGCGTTTGGACCTGGTTATGACCAGACGGTGCGTGTCACCATTACTGCATATAAATCAGCCTGGAGCTTGATTTATAAGGACTGGAGGATTCTTTGGAGTAAATGCTTCTGGGAAAGGAGAAGAGCAAAATGTTTTTGCTCTGTGAGTGGAAATGGGGCTGCTCAGATGTCACAGATACTAAAGAGTGTGACCCCTCACCCCCACTCCCACCCCCCATTTATAATGGTCAGTTGTTTGCATGGAGACCCACACTTTGGGAAGGAAGGTCCAGGAAGTCTTCAATAAATGACACTAAAAAATGGCTGTTTGACTTTTTTGATTTTTTTTTTTTTGAGATAGGGTCTCACTCTGTTGCCCAGACTACAGTGCAGTGGCACTGTAACCTGCAACCTGAAACTCCTGAGCTCAAGTGATCCTCCTGTCCCAGCCTCCTGTGTAGCTGAGACTACAGGTACATGCCACCATGCCAAGCTAATTTTTCTACTTTTTTTTTTTTGATACAGAATCTCAAGCTGTCACCCTGGGTAGAGTGCTGTGGTGTCATAGCTCACAGCAACCCCAAACTCTTGGGTTTAAGCAATTCTCTTGCCTCAGCCTCCCAAGTAGCTGGGACTACAGGCCTCTGTCACAATGCCCTGCTATTTTTTTGTTATTGCAATTGTTGTTGTTTCAGCAGGCCTGGGTTGGGTATGAACCCACAGAGTGTATGTGGCTGGTGCCCTACCCACAGAGCCATGAGTGCTGTCCTTTTCTCCTTTTTTTTTTTTTTTTGTGACAGAGCCTCAAGCTGTCGCTCTGAGTAGAGTGCTGTGGCATCACAGCTCACAGCATCCTTCAATTCCTGGGCTCAAGCAATTCTTCTGCCTCCTCCTCCCAAGTAGCTGGGACCACAGGCACCCACCACAACACCCGGCTATTTTTTGGTTGCAGCCATCATTGTTGTTTGGCGGGCCCAGGATGGATTTGAACCCACCAGGTCAGGTGTATGGGGCTGGCACCTTAGCCACTGGAGCCACAGGCGCTGAGCCCTTTTCTACTTTTTTTAGAGACAGAGTCTCACTTTTGCTTAGGCTGGTCTTAAACTCTTGGCTTCAAGTGATTCTCCTTCCTTGGCCTCCTAAAGTGCTAGGATTATAGGCATGAGCCACTGTACCCAGGCCTTTTTACTTTTTTGCAAGGCTGATACCCTATTTTACTCTTTTCCATGACAGCTATAAAATAGCTGGAATAAGAAACAGCGAAGGGGCAGCACCTGTGGCTCAAAGGAGTAGGGCGCTGGTCCCATATGCCAGAGGTGGCAGGTTCAAACCCAGACCTGGCCAAAAAGAAAGAAACAGTGACGAGCTGATAAGAGAACACTACCTCTGTCCCATATGCCACCAAAGGACAGTAACCAGAAAACCTTATTTAATAGAATCACAGATTTTTAGAACTAGAAGCCATCTGAAAGGCATCTGTAGTGGACACCTGATATTCATGCCTCCCCCACGTCAGCATCCTTTCTTCCTTCTTTTGTTTCTAGCACCCTGATTTGTCTTTGAGAAACCAAAACTTTTAAACTCTCAGATCTCTGGATGGAGCAGACCTGCTCCTAGCTCCCAATAGTGGACATGAAACCCAGGCCCAGACAATGGCTATAGTCTATCCTTCCACCTCTAATAATTCATTTAGGATGACACATGACTCTCTTTAGGGCAGTATTAAAATAGAGCTCTATTTCTAGCAGAAGTGCTATCCGTAAGGATAATGTCAGGCTGGAGCTACTGGATTCACGCATAGAGTGGACGTGCCTGACTGTGAAAGTATGAGGAAGTGGCCAAATCACAGAAACTTTGTTTGAGACCCTGGATCCAGCTATACCTGAAGCTAATGTCATCTCTGAATTTTTCAGTACGTGAACAAGTAAATCCAGTTTTCAGCTTAAGCCTGTTTGATTACTTATTTGCAACCCAAAAAGAATCATGGCTATCTACCACCTTGTTCTTTTCATTCTACAAGTCCAAATTAGAAAATGGCATATTCAGCATCTCAAAGTTAGGAACAGAATTGGACTAGCATCTAAGCCTTCTGATGTCCAGTCTAGGGCTGTTTCCAAAACCCTTTTTCACAATTATTCTTCCTACTTGAAGCACATAGAATAATTATTCTAGACTTGGTGAAATCACAATGACACAAACTAACTAACTATATATATATATATGTTTTATAATATATAAATTATATATTTATAATATATATAGTTAATAAATATATAATTATAAAAACATAATATAATTATTAAATTTATAATAGATATGTGTATGTATATATATATATTTTTTAAGACAGAGTCTCACTTTGTCACCCTAGGTAGAGTACCTGGTGTCATAGCTCATAGCAACCTTCAATTCTTCAGCTTAAGTGATTCTCTTGCCTCAGCCTCCCTAGTAGCTGGGACTACAGGCACCCACCACAACACCATGATATATATATATATATATTTTTTTTTTTTTTTGAGACAGAGTCTTACTATGTTGCCCTTAGTAGAGTGCTGTGGCATCACAGCTCACAGCAACCTCAAGCGATTCTCTTGCCTCGGGCTTCCAAGTAGCTGGGACTATAGGCACCCGCCACAATGCCTGGCTATTTTTTTTTTTTTTGAGACAGAGCCTCAAGCTGTCTTTCCTGGGTAGAGTGCTGTGGCATCACAGCTCACAGCAACCTCCAATTCCTGGGCTCAAGCGAGTCTCCTGCCTCCGCCTCTCAAGTAGCTGGGACTACAGGTGCCCACCACAACGCCCAGCCATTTTTTGGTTGCAGCTGTCATTGTTGTTTGGTGGGCCCTGGCTGGATTCGAACCCACCAGCTCAGGTGTACGTGGCTGGCACCTTAGCCCGTTGAGCCACAGGCACTGAGCCTGGCTATTTTTTTGTTGAAGTTGTCATTGTTGTTTAGCTGGCCTAGGCCCAGCTTTGAACCTGCCACCTTTGATGTATGTGGCTAGCTCTGTAACCACTGTGCTATGGGTGGCAGGCCAACACCTCACTATTTTTAGAGACAGAGTATCACTTGTGCTCAGGCTGGTCTCAAACCCTGGGCTCAGCTCAGGCAACCCAGCTGCAGCAGCCTCCCAGAGTGCTAAGATTATAGGCATAAGCCACTGCGCCCGGCCTAAGCTAACCCTATTTTATCAGAATTTGGCAACAAGGACGTGTTATGATGAGTAAGGACTGACCTGTGAATATCTGCTGGTTTAATTACAGGCAGCTGTTCCCCAGCTAGAGGGGATTCAGCCAATATGGCCCCAACACACTGTCGCTCAGCGTTTCTTTCTTTAGTAGATGGAGGTAGTCTGTTTGCTGAACACGAGTCTGAGATTCACTAACACACTTGGATGTGGCCTAGCTGACTGTTAAAATATTGAATATGTCTCTTCTGATTGGCAAAGAGCCACTGCCCTAAGTTCCCCAAGGGCTTCTTGCTGGCCTGGTCCCTCTCTTGGGTCCCCTTCTTTCCAGAACTCCTGAGCACTTGGTCATTACAGACCCAATCCTTGGCTTCCAAGGAGGGGTCTTCTGCACCCTGCACCAGCACTGTGGCCGGGGGTCCTGCTTATTGTTGTGCGTGGGCCTGATGGGTTATCTGCCATATTAAATATCAGCTCCATAGACACTGGAACACATAGCCTACACCTCAGGGGAAAACGTGAGATAGAAAATACACAACCAGTTGCTCCTGACTGAGAGGCAGAGGACTACTACCATGAGTTTTACATTACTTTGCACCTTCTTATCCACCTCACAAAGGTTTTGGCTCATTACAGGCAAATGAATAGTGGACTGGGAAACTAGGACACTGGGGTACTAATCCCAGTTCTTACCCCAAACTTCTGTGGACTCAACACTTCTTTGAACACCATGCATGAGCTAGGCACGATGGGTCGCGCCTGTCATTCTAGCACTCCAAGAGGCCCAGGTCAGGGGATTGCTTAAGCTAGGAGTTTGAGACCAGCCTGAGCAACAGCAGGACCCCATCTCTACTAAAATTAGAATAACTAGCTGGAGGCTGTGGCACCCACCTATAATCCCAAGCTATTTGGGAGGATGAGGCAAGAGGAGCACTGGAGCCTGAGAGTTTGAAGTTGCTGTGAGCTATGACGCCACAGCACTCTACGCAGGGGGACAGAGTGAGAGTGTCTCAACAACAACAACCCCACTATGTGTGAGAAATTGGAGGGCAATGCCTGCCCAGTCTACCTTCCTGAAATGCTCTGCAGAGGGTGGGTAGTAAAAGGCTTCTGCAAAAGCACCAGTAGACAAGTCATCATTATCTTGTTGTAAAGGGGCAATTTTAGCTATCATCTGTTACCACGGGCACAGGTCTAAGTCCTTGAATTCAGGCTAACTTGTGACATATCACTGCCCACGTAGCTGCTGTGGTTGTAGTGCACACTTTGATGTCAGAACACTGCGAGTTCAAATCCTGACTCTCGCTGGGAAACTCTGTAATCAAGTTTCCTCCTATGTAAAGCAGTATATTAATAATAACTATAGGTTAGTCAGGCTTGGTGGCTCATGCCTATAATCCCAGCACTTGAGAAGGTAAGGTGAGAGAAATCACTTGAGGCTAGGAGTTCAAGACCCTTCTGAGCAACATATTAAAAAATTTTTAAATTAGCAAGAAGGGATGTCACATGCTTTTAGCCCTGCTACTCAGGAGGCTGAGGCAGGAGAATCACTTGAGCAAAGGACTTTAAGGTTTCAGGGAGCTATGATTATACTACTGTACTCCAGCCTGGGTGATAGAGTGAGACTCTGCCTCTAAAGATAAGAATGATAACTATTAACGGAAGCTTCACTGAAGATGATAGGTGCATGGCCTACAGACACATGAAAAAATGCTCATCATCTTTAATCATCAGAGAAATGCAAATCTAAACCACTTGGAGATGTCATCTAACTCCAGTAAGAGTGGCTCACATAACAAAATCCCCAAACTACAGATGTGGGTGTGGATGTGGAAAAAAGGGAACACTTCGGCACGGCTGGTGGGAGTGCAAGCTAATACGGCCCTTCTGGAAAGAAGTATGGGGATACTCAGGGATCTAAAAGTAGACCTACCTTTTGATCCTGCCATTCCTCTACTAGGTGTATATCCAACAGACCAAAAGTCCCTTTATAACAAAGATACTTGCCCCAGATTGTTCATTGCAGCTCAATTCATAATAGCCAAGTCATGGAAGAAGCCCAAGTGCCCATTGACCCATGAATGGATTAATAAATGGTGGTACATGTCTAGCATGGAATATTTGCAGCCTTAAAAACAGATGGAGACTTTACCTCTTTTATGTTTTCATGGAGGGACCTGGAACATATCCTACTTAGTAAAGTTTCTCAAGAATGGAAGAAAAAATATCCAATGTACTCAGTACTATTATGAAGCCAATCTACAATCACTCACATTTTAGTATGAAGAATAGATCACAACTATGGCCCAGGATGAAGGAGGATGCACACTAGTTGTGATCCCACCATATGATCCTAAGGGGATGAGAAGGGAGTGGGGAGGTCAGATCAAGGGATGGTGAATGGTGGGATCACCATGGTGCATAATGCAAGGTTACATGTCGGATCTATTAGTATAGAGTATATATGTCTTAACACAATAATTAAGTAAACGAGATGAGGTATATATTAATCAGTGTGATATAAGCTTTCCTAATTCTATATGAAATCAGCACATTGTACCCCATAAAAGCATTAATTTATACATGATCTATGTGTTTATGATTTAATAAAAAAAAAAAGAAAAGGGCTCGGCGCCTGTGGCTCAACGGGCTAAGGCGCCAGCCACGTACACTTGAGTTGGCGGGTTCGAATCCAGCCCCCGGACCCGCCAAGCAACAATGACGGCTGCAACCAAAAAAAAAAAAAAAGAAAAAAAGAATGATAACTATTGGCTACAGTTAAGTATTTTCAAATATTACATGGGACATAATTACAGTAAAGAAAAAATTTATTATCTGGAATTCAAATTAAATGAGTGTCCTGAATCTTATCTGGCAACTCTACCAGTTCTGACGCTTAAGTTTGAACTCATCTCATAAAAAGTGCTACATCCCTCATTGGTGAATATCACTACAGTCACCTTTGAAGTATTCCCCTTGGGAAGCTGCCAATGCACCATGTTCAAAGCAATTTTGAAACTCTTTCTCTGTAATGTCCATCAAAACCATCATTATATTACCCTTGATGTCATTTCTTTATCTTCAGGTAAAGAAAAAAGGCATTGAGGATCAGATCAGGTGACTAGGAGAGTATTTCAATACAGTTATTTGTTTACTGGCTAAAAACTCCCTCACAAACATGGTCACGTGGGCTGCTGCATTGTCGTGATACAAGAGCCATGAGTTGGCCAAGATTTTCAGTTAAGACTTTCCAGTTTCTCTATTGACATTTACTTGGTCTGCTATGCTTCTCACAGTAAGCCAATGATTTAGATGCGTAATTTGATAAATTTGTGATATTTTTGTCAATTTTGCTCGTTACTGGCCCCCCTGACCTCTCCATCAGTGACACTTTCTCTCCCATTAGGAAAACATTTAATCCATTTGGATACTGCATTTTCTTTTCTTTTTTTTTTTTTTGAGACAGAGCCTCAAGCTGTCACCCTGGATAGAGTGCTGTGGCATCACAGCTCACAGCAACCTCCAATTCCTGGGCTCAAGCGAGCCTCTTGCCTCTGCCTCCCGAGTAGCTGGGACTACAGGCGCCTGCCACAACGCCCGGCTATTTTTTGGTTGCAGC
>CAUYON010101914.1:0-21306 GCA_963573935.1 Arctocebus calabarensis | reverse complement strand
ATTTGAAAGGAGGAGGAAGTGGCATTACCTATACTAATTAGAGTCACAAGTACCTTGTGATTTAAAATACAAATATATGTATGGAAATCAAGTAGATGGGACAGGGAAGGAGAGGTTCAGCTAATTCACGCCTACCTGGTACAGTGCACACATTCTGGGAATAGGGTATAACTTCTAACTTTCACTCAAAATGTGAAAAAGCAAATTATGTAACCAAGGATGTGTATCCATGTAATATTCTGAAATTTAAAAACAAAATGTTCATTAAAAAGAATATGAACGTATTTTCAGTATAAAAAAGTGCAACCACACTCTACCCTGGGTGACAGATTGAGGCTCTGTATAAAAAAAAAAAAAAAAAAAAAAAAGTGCAACCTATAACATTTTCTGAATTTATGAGACCCATCTTTCAACATCAAAATATTTGCAGACTGAGATATGAAACCAGAGTGTAAACCTTTATACTTTCAGGTGGCGCCTGTGGCCCAGTGAGTAGGGCACCAGCCCCGTATCCCGAGGGTGTCCGCTTTGAACCCCGCCCCGGCCAAAGTGCAACAACAACAACAAAATAGCCAGGCTGTGTGGCGGGCACCTGTAGTCCCGGCTACTCAGGAGGCTGAGGAAAGAGAATCACCTAAACCCAAGAGCTGGAGGTTGCTGTGACCTGTGACACCATGGCACTCTATCGAGGGTGACAGAGTGAGACTCTGTCTCTAAAAAAAATAAAAAATAAAAAATAAACTATACTTTCTCTTTGCTTGTTAATATTTTTTAAATAAAATATTCTCTCTTCTGATCTCTTAAGCAGAATACAATAAACATAATTTAGTTTCTGGATTATCCCAAAATACATAATTTCATTATATTGCTATAATAAAGTCATATGATCAAGAAGATACTCTGTATATCAGTAGTTTTTATCAAGTTGACCTGACCTACAATTGCCTAGATAAGAAGTCACAAATTGTTGTTCTTTCTACAATTGAGTATGTTTTGTTTGAAATACAGGAAAATTAAGAAAACAATGAAAATATTTATCATTTAAAAATATTAGACTTGGGCTGGGAGCAGTGGCTCACACCTGTAATTCCAACACTCTGGGAGGCCGAGGCGTGAGGATCACATGAGCTCACAGTTTCAAGACCAGCCTGAGCTAGAAGGAGACCTCCGTCTCTAAAAACAGACTAGTGTTGTGGTAGAAACCTGTAGTCCCAGCTACTTGGGGGGCTGAGGCAAGAGAATTGCATGATCTCAAAAGTCTAAGGTTGCTGTGAGCTATGATGCTGCGGCTCTCTATGGGGGGATGACAAAGTAAGACTCTTTAAAAAAAAAAAAAAAGTTAGGCTTGGGAAATAATTCCAGAATACAAGGTAAGGACTTCCAAATAATTCACTCCTATGTCAATGGAAAAGAATTCAAACTCTCTAAAATAACTGAAAGGGGTTTTCTGGGCTAAATCTGTAGGACCGTGGCCCAGAGAACCACATCCAAAGAAGCCTGGAGTACATGGTCTCAGCACGCTTCAAACACAGTTTGGTTTTATACATTTGGGGGTGATAGGAACTACAAATCAATCCACAGAAGGTGGAGGCATGTGTTGGTTTGGTTGGAAAAGTCAGGACACCTTGAAATAGGGGCTTATAGGTTATAAGGGGGTTTAAAGATTCTTTGATTTGTAATTGGTTGAATGCAACTTTACCTAAAGACTTGGAATGTTTTAAGTTAAGATAAGGAAGTCTGCTAATCATAGACCAGCCACCAGACTTACACTAAGACCCAAGTGTTCTGTTAAGTAAATTGATGACTTGCAGGTGTGGTTAAGCCTTTGTCCTAAGTGGCCTTAGGTTTGTTATTTATTTTTTTATGGTAATGTTACAAAGAATAACTCCAAAGGGGACAGGGCTAGGCATGTCTGGCCTCCTTTCTCCATATGGCTAGAAACTCAGCTTTAAGTTTTTCTGGAGTCCCTTTACCTAAGAGGGGCCCTATTCAGTCCACTGTGGGGGGGAGGGGTCTTGGGATTTTAGTTTAGTTTACACCTCTATAGAAGTGACAAGAACAGTGGCAAATGGTTGACATTAACTTTTTTCAAAAATCCAAAAATTAACCAAAGGCTGACAGCAATTCAAAGAGTGTTTATTCAAGGAATAAATTTAGAGTTCTGTTAGCTCTGTTCTACCCTGTTACTTCTCAATTCCACACGAGCCTTATGAGCCGAAAGCCTTATGCATAGCTAGATGTTAAGGAGAAATAGCGGGGCACTACTGTAGAAAGAAGTCATTAGGGGTCTTTCTCAAAAGACCATCTTCAGATAATTGTCAATGTCTGTATTTTTTTTCATTTCTCTGTGTTTCCTACCTGTCCTGAGGTATTTGGACTTATAATCTTTAGTTTATGTTTTTGACTTTTCTCTCATTTCTTTGTGTTTTCTTTAATAAAATAAGTTTTATTCAACATTTTCTACTCTTTTCATATGAAGTATTCCTTTCTTCTCGCACATGTTTTATAATTTAGTCGTAGAATTTTACTCATGTAAATTTCAACAAAATGTCTAAAATTCTGATAATTTTGCAATGAATAGTTTTAAATAGCATTGAATTACAGAGTTAAATAAGGCTTCAAAGACATCAGCATAATATACTTGTAGAAGGATACCTTAGTTTTTTATTCTCTAGAATTTGGTGTAGGTCAACTACAGTTACTTAAATATTTCTGATTATAAATTGAAAAGAAATAAAATAGGAGAGGTTAAATAAGAATGAAATAAATAACAAGTGAATCAATGAAAACTGAAGTGCCAGATAATTTGATAGGAACAAAATTAACAAATCAAATCTTTTATCATCATTATTAATCAATTACACTGAATGGGAAAAACTAATGGTTGATTCTTTTTTTCTCTCTTTTGTGTTGGAATAATCGGACCATTTCATTTTTTATAACAGCTCAAGTGCATATGAAACATCTTCCCTTCTTTCACATATTGTCCAGTGACAAGGGTCCGTGATAGCTCACAGTGATCTCTGACTCCTGATACTCAGGCTTTGAGGTAGTGCCTTGCACACAGAAAAGGGCTAATACATGTGACTAAAAAAACCTCGTTGAAATGGCTGTGTGTGGCTTTTGAGGCTGCATTATAAAAAAAATATTGCAGCTGACACTTTTCTTTCTAAGAGTAGTCAGATGTCAGATTTGAAAAAGTCCTGTGAAGTGACTCTCTGAGAAAAATGCTGAGTTCTTGTGCTGACACAGTTTTCAACTTGCCAGCCATTTGATAGAGCCACCTTGAAGGCAAATTTTCTAGCCTCAGCAAACCTTCCATGACTGCAGTTCCAGCAAACATCTTATAATCTCAAGTGAGTCCTTGAGAGAGACTACTCTTAAATGTCTGATGTACATATATGATGATAATGAAAGGTTATTAGTGTTTAAGCCTGCATGTTTTTGAGGAATGTATGGTTTAGCAATAGATAACTAAAACAGAATTTGTACCTGAAGTTAGAGCTTTACTCTTATAAAAACACCTAAAATTTGGAGTTGTCTTTGAGACAGGGGCATTGGGAGATATCTTGAAGAATTTGTGGGGAATAACAGTGAAAACCTGAAGCACCATGAAGAGATGAGTAACTTTTGTTGAAAGGGTTCTATTTCTTTATATATATGTATGTGTATATATATATATATATGCATGCGTTTATTAGGTTTCCACTTTTTGTCTTCACAGAATTAAAAAGGCTTAAAATTTAGTAATAATAACAATGTTTAAGATAAGGACTAGAAACAAAAACCTCATAAAGAATTAATGAAGATAAATATATTCAGAAAGGAAATCAGACGATTGCTGCATTGAAATATTAAGGAATATTAATAACAATAATGCAAAGAAAGCAACATTCACATTGTCAGATAAGAGTATGTCTATTATAGAATGCTTTGATTGTGAGGCTCAGTATGGAGTCATCAGTTAACTTCTTTTTTTTTTTCAAAGTCTCAAAAAATAGACAACTGTTCAATATAGGTACTACTATTATGCCTATCTTGAGTGTCTTGCTTGTACTGTATCACATCATACCTTTGTTTAATTCTTAATAAACTGTTCAGTTGTTAAAAAAATAGACAACTAATATTTATAAATGAAAGTAAAAGATAATTTCAAAAAACAGATCATGCCAAATCTTATATACAATAGAAAAAGAAGAAATACTTCAAAATCATTCTACTTAAACTGGATAAAGAAAAGAAAACAGTGACTAATTCTCATATAAATTGGAGTTAATGTTGACCAAAGTACATTATTTAAAAATTAATTTTAATTCAACTTGTTAATATGCTATTTAGGATATTGCATCCTCATTTATAAGTGAAATATGTTTGTAATTTCCCTTTATAAGAATATATTTTCTCCAATTTTAATATCAGGTTGTATCCAGAAAGAGTTCTATTTCTTATAGGTTCAGATAACATTTTACTCATTTTCTCATAAGTACTTACTTACTCATAAGTACTCAGTAAAATGTTATCTGAAACTATAAGAAATAGAACCCTTTGTACATGGTGGTAGAAATTTAGTGATATCTCCATCTGTGATAATAAGGAAATTCAATAGTGGGACTAATGAACTTACTGACAGAAAATTTTTCCAGAAAGAGTTGTAAAGGTGTTGTTTGAATACTTCTTATAACTTACAATAAACTGTGAGATGTGACCACTAAGCTAAAAGTAGAACTATTAACCTTACAGGAGCTGGAACTTACTGACTTTGAAACTTTCCAATTTTGTTAGTTGTTAAAATGTAATAGAAATGATTTTTGAAGAAAGAACAAATCCAGTAGACTTCTTGAAAAGTGTAGTAAAGAGATACAGCCAAAGGTGGCCATGAAATACTTGAGAAAATCTTAGAAGGATGTAAGACAGTGCCTGAGCAAAAATGTCAGTCATGTGGCAGCTGAGAAGGTGACAGCATTCATTACTCAGCAAACTTGGTAGAAACCAAAGCAGAGACTTCTCCTTTAGAGGGTATGCTTGAGTGTTTGAGTAATTTAGTAAACATCAATAAGATTCATGGATGACCCATAGAGACACAGAGACACCATCAACTTGAAGTGTCAGAGAGAGATTAGAAAATGAAATGAACCTTTGGAAATTAAATCTTTTATAGCAGCCTTCCTGTTCTCAACCTTCCTGTTGCCATGATCCTTTAATACAGTTCCTATAGGTCACAACCCACAGATTGAGAACCACTGTTCTATGGAACTAAGTTTGTTTATAATGAGACTGAGATGTAATGATGAACTTTTTCTCATGAAAAGAGAAGTATAAATCAGAGGGTGAAGATAAAAGTCTGTGGGCAGAGTCACAAGCCATGGAGAAATATTCTTGGGCCTCCAAGTCCTGCCAAAAGAACCACAGTATATTCCCTGCTGGATTTTAGAACAGATGTGGACCAGTAACCTCTGTGTGACTCTATTTATTCTAGTTTTGAACAGGATAATCTCTAGTGGTTATCTTACATTTATTCTATTATTGTATATAGGGTTTATGGGGAGGAGTATTTGTCTCTTCAGTTCATGTTTTCAGATAGAAAGCATTTCAAGTTGACACACCTACATTAGTTTGAAAAAATTTCCTAAATTGAAATAATTAATTCCTATTGAGATATATGTTACACATCTGGCCATCATTACACTTCATTGCTAAATATAGCAGCCTCTTATTTTTAAGAGGGAGTTCGGATATTTTGATCCACAATTAACAAAAACCCAACTCAATCTGAAAGACAGAGACAGATAACAGTATTCAAAGTATTCACTCAATTTAAAATACTATATTTTATACTGGACTTAGGCATTATCAAAAGTCAGTTGTTTTTTTTTAAATTTTCAAATTCTGTCATTTGACCTCTAGAATTTTTTTTTTTTTTTTTGCAGTTGATGGCCAGGGCTGGGTTTGAACCCACCACCTCCGGTATATGGAGCCGGTGCCCTACTCACTGAGCCACAGGTGCTGGCCGGCCCAAATTCTGTCATTTGATTCTCTTTATAATCAAAGTCAGCAAGGAGAGAAACATTCCTCTTTATTCAGTTCCCATAACAAGATAACTTACTGACTCTAAATTACTGAAACCCAAAAGTCTTAAATCTCATAGTCATCCTGGGGGCAGGATAACAGAATGTAACAATTGAACTAGCTTAAGTTGTGTGGTTCTCCCTTAGAATAAAGTAATGGCAAAAATGAATCTTCCCATGTCTGTATGAAACTCTAAATTTCTAAATAAAATGAGGGCTTGAATGAAAATTACATCACAGCATTTCTTGTGTGTGTGCGTTAATGTTTTTCAACTGTCCTTGATAACGAGCAGAGCTCATTTTTGGTTTGTAGCTTATTTCTTGGATCTGAATAAGAGAGGGAGATGGGTTCTTGATTCAAGAAAGGAATGACTCACGGGGTATTCAACATTTTTTCTTCTGCTGCGCATTAGAAGAAGAGGAGTTGTCTTGAGCCACATATTAAATACACAACACTGAGGAAAAGTGATGAGCAAAAAAATAATAATAATAAAGAAGAAAAGAAGAAAGGAAGGAAGGAAGAAGTCTATGCATAATTTTCTCATATCCAATACCAGATAAACAAAAATGTCCTCGCATAATTCATATGTGGCCCATGGGCCCTGGGTTGGACACCCTTGATTGCTGCTCAAACTTGGTCTGTCATGTGCTTTTTCATAACCACTGTATGCAATTTAATCTATAGGAAAAAAAGAGTTCATGCACCTTGATCTTCGTAGTATTAATATAAAGATTTATAGCAGCTATAACATGATATCATAGAAAACTCTTCCTTCTCCTCCTCCTCCTAGAAAATTAACCCTAGATTTGACTTCTACAATTAGTAGTTTGGATATCAGAATGTCATGCCTTCCAGAGCAAAGACCAAAGGTCCATTTCTCTCCAGATCACAGGGATGATCATAGAGGTAGAATGTTTATGTAAGAAAGAAGAAGCAGCCAGTTTTATAAACTTTGATGTCCAAATGATAACTATGTCTTCAGGTAAACAGACTAATAATATGTTAGGAAGAGAATCCTGGTTTTTATGTTTTCCTAATAGTATTTTCTTCATTTAGATAGTTTATGTTAGGTATACCTAAAAGGTACATTGTTGACAGGTGGATCCCTGAAGAATGTTACATAATAGACACTTGACTATGCCCTGTACCTTGGAATATGACTCTTTACGGAGCACAGCTGCTTTGATCTTTCATTTCAGAGATCGAGTGTCAGAGAAATTAAGTAGCTCATCTAAGTCATGCATTTATTATGTGCTAAATAGTATGATTGTAATTTAGTCTGGTGTCTAAATTGGTTTAGCAACCATTATACTATGCTTCCTTATAGAATAAAGGAAATACAGAATATTTTGTTTATTGTGATTATCTGTCTAATTTGGTCACACATTAGAGACCAATAATTCAGGTGGATTTAAGAGACTCTATTTCTCTGAAGTTAATAATAACTCTTATTGTCTGCAAAGCCCAGTTTCTAAGGTCAGAAGACCTTATTCATTGGTTGAAATTAATCCTTTCTACTACGACTGCTAAAAGTAAATGATATTTACTAGTTGCATGTCTACTGATCTTTGTAGTATTAATATAAAGATTTGTAGCAGCTATAACAGGATATCATAGAAAACTCCTTCCTTCCTAGAAAAATACCCTTGATTTGACTTCTACGATTAGAGGGTTGGATGTCAGAATGTCATGCCTTCCACAGCAAAGGCCACATATGTTACATATGGTACATAAATTTATATGCATAGAAAATAGAACCCACAGAAAATTCAAGGGAAATACAAAGCAATTCATGGAATAGTATGTTTCAGCATTTCTTCTTTCATTCATGTTTTAAAGATTCACATATTTTATCCTGATTTTCTCAATGATTGAACTACCCTTCTTCTCCCTCCCAAACAAATAGCTCTGATTTGGAAAACAAATTCTAATTCTAAAGATTCTTGAGTCAAAAGTAACAAAGAACACATTTTTTTTTAAATTAGAAAGCATGCTTAGTTTGTTTTCTCACTTTCTCTGTTGGAATTATCAAAGAAGCCAAGTCATTTAGACAATTATTCTTTCTGTTTCATAAGAAATTAATGTGAATACTTGAAAGTGAGACCTCTATTATTATAAAAATACCAGCTCATCAAAACCACTTGCTAAATCAAAGCTGTGATAATGACCACCTGAACAATAAGAAGTAGAAGATTGTCTCTAATTCAGTCACTGCTGGATCCCTTTTGAAAGGGCCAGTTGTACTAAATATTCATAGGTTTCAGTAAGCGCCAAACAAAAACAACAACAAAAAAGCAGAATCAAAACTGCCAAATCTATTTTCATTAATCTTTATTCAGTGACATAAGGTTAGAAGCTATTCATGGTTACCATTAAACTAAAATATTAACAGAAAAGATGACAATTGTAACATAACACAATAGAACTGAAAATAGAATTTATTTTACTAGCACATAGGCACACACTATGTCAAGTAAAGTGCAGAGATACTAAAATGTAGTAATAATGCATAGGCTTGAGTTAGCTTAATTACATGTCAAGTGCTAATACCACAGAACTATTATGATGCATCTTTTAGTTATTCTCCCGATTTTCAATATTTGCTTTAAGATTTTTTTATTAATGAATAGTAGATACATTATTAAATGAGGACATTGGGAAAAGTCTTTATGTTAATAGAACAGAGAAAATCATTTAAAGCTACGATTTAGTTAGCCACATTGGATTGCCATTCTTATGAGACTGACGAGATTTGTATGACATTTGTTTTTTTCCTTGAGGACTTAAAAATCTCAAGAGGAGATGCCATGTAATATTTTCTGACAGTTGGTTATATTGAGAATAATGTTTTATATTTTAGGTATGGAAATCTTTTCACTTCAAGAAATTGAGACCGCTGTAGAGAAAACCACAGAAGCAACATTTAATTAATGGAAATATCTCTGTACAGCTTATGTAATTGAAAGGATTCTGAGGCATATGATTCTATTCTATGAATTCTTATGTGTGTATATTCTAAGAGGTCTTTGACTAAATCAAAGTTCTTAGCAGTAACTCAAATAATTTTAATAAAAACTCTCCAACTCTGGATTTGCATAATGTTGATGTTACTTTTCAATACATAGCACTGCTTTTAGTTGTGCATTTTTTGTATATATGAAAGAAAATGTTAGTTTATGCACATTGTCTCCCTTTTCTTTAGACATTTATTTCAAAAAATTTTGTAACATGTAGACCACTATCTAATTTTACGATTGTTTTTGTGTGTGTGTGTGTGGAGACAGAGTTTCACTCTATCGCCCTCGGTAGAGTGCTGTGGAGTCACAGCTCACAGCAACCTCCAACTCCTGGGCTTAGGCAATTCTCTTGCCTCAGCCTCCCAAGTAGCTGGGACTACAGGAGCCCGCCACAGTGCCTGGCTAATTTTTGATGCAGTTCAGCCGGGGCTGGGTTTGAACTTGCAGCCTTCGGTATATGGGGCCGGTGCCCTACTCGCTGAGCCACAGGCGCCGCCCTAATTTTACGATTGTTAATACTGATAGTATAATTAAGAAAATTCTTAGGTTAGATAATTTCTAACTTTATTATTTAGAAAATTGACTGGAAGAGGCTGAGGATATGTGGGAATGCATTTCATATTCAATGTCTGAGAGTTTCCCACTGAATTACATAGCAAGTTTTGCATCCATTTTTATTATGATGGGTACCATAGAAATTTGTACATTTTCTCCAACACATTTTATCACAATATTATTGTAAATTTCTGATGTTATTTACAAGATTTTTTAAGCACATGTTTATATTTGAAAGCAATTTTATATAGGAGAGATATATAAGGCCTAAAATAGGAGGAAAAAGGTATTTTTTAATCATAAATGAATTGATTAAACACACACACACACACACATATATATATATATATACATACAGAGGGTGCAAAAAAATCTGTACACATTTTAAGGAAAACACTGCATTAAAATTATAGTACTCAACATATACAGATAAAAAAGATGAATACAAGTCATGTTTGAGGACCTTTTGTAATTGCAGTAATCAAAAATGACTTAAGTATTACACATAAACACACACACACAAAAAGACATATATATTTGGCAAGAATGTACCTGAAAATGTAAAAGAAAAAAGGTAAGGAAACAAACAATGAGGTATTTGCTTCACATTCCTTCACAATAAAGGACTATTTTCCTCAAAATAAAAGAGTAGCTGGCGTGTGCAAATTAATGTGCAAGACACTGCTCAGTTATGTTAGTGACATTCTGAAGACTTCACTGGATGGGCAAAGTTCTCATTGCTTCTCACTTTGTGTTTTCAGGGTGACCAAGCTGCATGACTGACAGTGAGTAAAGGAGAAGGAAGGTAGCCAACATCCACAAACTAAACTTTTCAGGAGGATGTGAAATTTGCTACTGCAGGGTAATCTGGGAAGAAATCACTAAGGTCTGTTTTCAAAGAATATATTGATCTCTCTACACCCTGTTCATTGTTCTAGTTCTTAACGTAACTACTTGTTTCTCAAATGAGTTTTCTCTCTGATCTCTCTAAAATCTAAAAGTCACCTATACTTTGTCATGATACTATATTTATTTCATAGCACTTACATGTTATTTGTGTTTCCATATGGTTCAGGGGCCATTTCTAACCTGACCAACCAGTGACAAGCTTGTCTGTCTAGTTAGAAGCTCATTTTGGATGCTAAAATATTTTGCTGAAATACTAACTGACTAAGTGAATGAATTACTGAATAAATGGATAAAATTGCCCCAGGTTTCCACCACTTACCAGGATTGAAATAATCCTTCAAATCCACCTTAATGCCAAACTAATTAATCAAGTAAAAACACTTTACCATGTAAATGTTGAAAGGGTATTAAGAGTACTGGGTAAAATATACCCCACCCATTTACCTCACTGATATTTTTGTACTAATCATTTATTGCTTTATATTATTAATTTCTTCATATCTATAGAATACTTTTATACTTAAATTATTCAATATTGGATTATATTGTCTGGTCTTAAAAGAAATCAGACATTTACAGATTTACTATCTTATTAAATGAAGACATTTCCCCCACCAGCCCAGAATATGTCACTAGCTTAGACTGTTACTCACCAGTTCATATGTATTGCCACAATCTTCCCCATGCAGAATGTTGTTAGTCTTTCATTTTCAGTTATATATCCTCTTGTGTATTTGGGGGGTGGGCTACGCCTAGAAAGCTTAAGGGAAGGAAGAAAGGAGACATGTCTAACCAATTTTGCTTTGTTTATTGATAGCAAATAAAACTCAGAGGTGTTGGCTGGAAAATAAAAAGTGTTTTTACTTCAAGAGCTTATTTATTCTATCAAATTTTGCCTTTTTAACAGGGAATATAATCCACAATCTTCTTTTATTTCATGTCATTAGCTCTGCCAACAATTTCACTCTAGACAAATAACTATCTCTGCAAAGAGCTACCACATCCCATAGTTCTAAAATAACGCCTCTCATTTATTTAGTGCGTATGTGTGCGTGTGTAAATAGCAGTGCCCTCCCACCCACATCCCTGTATAAGTGATAGGTTAAATGGTATCAAAGAGGGAATGTAGTCACCTTGCTTTTGAGAAAGGGTTTACATGGATCACAGTGTATGAATTTCCCCACTCTTTTTTGCCTTCCATTGCCCTCTTGACACAGATGGTTGAGTATTAACACATAATTTATAATTCATAATATTGTAATTATTTGTTTATGCATATTTCTCATGAGAATTTATTTATAGTATCATTTTCCCAAAGTCTATGTCACCTCTCGGCACATAGTAGATATGTAAATCCCTTATCTGTCACAGGTATTAACTAACAGCATCATTTGTATGTATGTACTGTGTATAAACATCTATGCAGTAGATATATATGTATATATCCATATTCATTATAATTATAACTAACACCTAGCCAGAAAATCAGCAAAGACTTATCTAAACTAAATATTTGCAATTAGTACAAGATAATGCATCTTCAGATGCATTACTAAGGAAATTATTTAAAAGGTGAAATGTAACCACTGATAACACACACTTACACATTTGTCAATGTTTAAATATCTACTTTATTGAAGTAAATTTCATCCATACTTCCTTCTAAAAAGATTGTATTAATTTGCAGTCCCACCAGCAGTGTGAAAGTGTTCCTTCTCTCTACAACCATGACAGCATCTGCAGCTTTAAGACTTTAGGACATAGGCCATTCTCTTTGGAGTTAGACGGGTGGTTTTGATTTGCATTTTTCTGATGGTTAGGGATGATATGGAGGTAGAGATGATATGGATAATTATCAAAGAACTCAAATTAGACCTCCTATTTGATCCCGTGATCCCATTACTAGACATCTACCAGAAGAAAAAAAAAATTCTTTTATCATAAGGACATTTTTCCTGGACTGTTTATTACAGCTCAGTTTACCTTCACCAAAATGTGGAAACAACCTGAATGCCCATCAACCCAGGAATGGATTAACAAGCTGTAGTATATGTACATTATGGAGTACTATTCAGCCATTAAAAAAAGATGGAGGCTTTACATCTTTTGGATTAATCTGGATTGAGTTGGAATGCATTCTTAGTAAAGCATCACAAGTATGGAGAAGCAAGAATTCAATGTACTCAATTCTAATGTGAGTACATTCCCCTTTGTATTAGCTCATCTAATGGTAGTAGATGAGCTAATACAAAGGGGAGTAGGGCAATGAGGAGCAGGGAGAGAGGAGAAAAAAGGGGAATGGGAGGTCACGGTGTATGACACACCTCTTGGTGGGACACAGTTATAAGAGGTACTTTTTCTAACAAATTCAATCAGTGTAACCTAATTCTTTGCACTCTCAATGAATCTCAAATAATAAAAAAAAGAAATAAATTTTATCTTACTTTATTATTATCCAATATAATCATTATACAATGTAAATCACAGGGATTGAAATATCAACAAATGGTATATTTAGTATATTTTTAGAAGGTATAGAAATGGTACTTAATGCAAAGCTCTTCTCAAATAACTTCATAACTTGTAGTTCTGAGCCAGTAATTCTTCCGATTAAGGAGATATCAATATTATCCATGTTTATTGCAATTTTTAGAAAATATACATTCTATATATCTCATATATTTTATTTAAAATTGTTGAAACATACAAAAATATCATGTGGTATGATTATTCAGCCATGGCAGAATCTTACTATATTTGCTCACTTCTTTCTTTCCTTAAGAAATAGCTAGTCTCCAAACTTTTCTTTCTCAAGGTAACCAAACTTTAGAAATTGGAGCATATGCTTTGACTACATATGTGTGTGATATGAATGCTGTCCAGAAAGAATTCAGCTATGTATCTATCTTCAGACAAACTTCATATATTTGCAAAAAGTATGTTTTTTTTAAAGTTAAGAAATGACTTAAATGGAGTTAAATTCCATATATCTTTTGGTATCTAAAAACATATAATTCGGGTAGATAGTAAAATAAATACCTAATACATATGCATAATTGGTCAAGCGTTTTCCCTCCCTTTGAAAGCCAATTATTATAATAACAACTCATATATGAACATTCAATCTGTACCAAGCAAATCCTAAATGTATTACATGAGTTTTCTCATTATCCCTCACAAAACCCCTCGGGAAGTAAGAGATATATATTTTGTGTTTTATGAACAAGCAAAGGGAGCCACTGAGAGATTGATATTTGTCTGTGGTCACATCAGAAGATTCAAACCTCAGTAGTCTCCAAGAAGTTCTCTGTTAAGTAGTTTACTGCACACGAAGTTTGATTTGTGAATGACTGGGCATTCACTGCTATGGACAGATAAACATAAGAGATTATTTCACTTGCAGTAAAACCACAAACTCATAAAAATTGAATTCTACACATTTTGTCTTTTATATTTCTAAAATCCTAGACCCCTTACAAAATCTAGCAAATGTGTTTGACTTCCCCATTGAAGACACAATTGGACAAAGGTACAATTCTGGTGTTACATTTTGGAATGTCTTCAGAAAGCTTAAATACTAACCTATGAAAGTAGAATCACGCAAAAAGTTATACACATTAGTTTCATTACCAATACTTTTTAGTTTTAGCTGAAAATATTTTTTAGATAAATTTGGGGTATTTTTAAATATAGAGCATAATTTTATATTAGCAGATCATATAATCAATGTGTAGAAGATTGTACGTCAGTTTATAATCTCAAAGACTTTTAAACTGCTATGTAATATGATTTCAATACAAATATCTCTAAAAGCATAGAAAATCCAAGAATTTGGGTGGTGACAATATTTTTCTGGACTAGTCAGTACATTTTGTTCTATTCTATGACATTTTTAAGGGAGTTTGTCATATTATGTCAACATGCTATACTTTGTCTCAGACACAGTAGCCACAATCTCCCTAAGCATAGTACAAAAACGGGAGCAGACACTTACAGAAGCACAGTTTTCATTCTAAAGCCCATTTAAGGCTTGTCAGTGAATATTTTCAGAAATAATACATTGTGTACCAACAGTGACTTAGATGGCGTAATAATCATCACACCGACTATGAGAGAGATTCTAAAAATATCCTTCTTACAGATAAGATACCTATTAGCCTGACTATTTCCCATGGCAAGTAATACATAATTCATTGCAAATTAGGTAAATTAGTTGAACACAGCTGAAATGTATACAACAAATTTGTCTCAGGGATGGAACCATTTTTTTAGCATCTTTTCCTATCATCTTGTGTGTTACAACTCCTTCTGCAAGCTAGGTGCCCTCGCCATGGAACTGAAAGCTCGCCACGATCAAGTTTGGATAGATCCTTTTTTCATCACAAGAAGAGGCCCCTGCCAACAATTCATAAATAAATGTTTATGCTTTGCTGTTCGGACCTTCACTTTGATTTAACTAAACATTGCCACCCTGGAGTTCCATATGCTAGTCAATATATCAGCTTCATAAAGCGACGTCAAACATTATTAGTGTCAAACATTAATGCCATACATTTTTACTTTTGCTTTTGCTTTTACTTGAAGACATATACATACTTGAATGTTAATTGTAAAAAAATAATGGGTCCTTGGTTCCACTAATCTTACCTCAAATCCTGTATAATCAAATTTATCTATGAGTCCCATTACTCAGTGGTGAAAGGGAAATCTTCTACTGGTTCCAAACTCACTACTAAGTCCATTATGAGATTGGAGTAAAAGTCAATGTCAGTATGACAGTGACCATCCAGCTTCAAATTTGTAGTATGTGATCCCTGTGAGAACAGGCTGCAAACATTAATCGTCGAGCATCATTTTTGGAAATAGCATTTTACAATATTCATACTCACAAAGATCCCTTTAATGCCTCCTTCTCTGCTGCTTGAAGCAAATTAAAACAGACACAGTGGAGTTAAATAACTAAAGACTCTGCCCTTAAAAATTTTTAAGCAAGCTGAGCTTTGATATTAGTTACTTGTAAAATAATGTTTATTATTTTTAATAAAGTAAGACACAGCACTTATAACAAGCATTCTTTATCACTTTCCAATATTTGAAAAACTTTAGAAGTCAGAACATTTTTGATAATAGATTTGAGTAGATTTGAATAGTGCTGTCATAACTAATAGATCAATCAACCAACAAATCAATCAATCTTTTTTCTTTCAGACTAATATTTTTTGTGCTGGTAATAGAATTAGCATGTTATTTCCTGAAAATGTATTTTATTCACCAATCACATTTTGGAAACAAAGCTGATATCTCACTGATATTAGTGCACTTCTAGGCTATGTTTATATGGTTTAATTACAAAAGTGTTATATTTTCTATGTCTGTAAATTAGGAGAGGTATAATTGAAATAAGTAACTTCCAGAGTTGTCAAGAGAATGTGGCTCTAAGGTAGTATTTAATAAAATAAATAGTATTTTATTATATTTTTATTATGATTACAATAATTACCTTTTCATGTGATGCTTCTATATCAAGATCAAACTACTTTTTAAAGTGCTTATTTCAGTATGTATTTTTTGTCAGAAAATTCATTCTTTCCAAGAAATTATTTCTTTTTTTTTATTAAGTCATTTGTACATAGATCATGTATACATTTATGCCATTATGGGATTCAATGTGGTGATTATTTGTACAAATTGGAGTGCTTACAACCTACTAATCAACATAGCCTTCACTTCATTTACCCAATTACAGTGTTAAGACATCTGGGTTCTACACCTAATAGATCTAACTTGTACTTGCAATATGCTCCATAGGTGTGGTCCCCCTACTAACCCTCCCTCTATCAACTCACCCCCTTCCTTTCCCTCTCACTCTCTTTCTCTCCTTTATCCTAGGCTATAGTTGTGTTTCATTTTCATATGCAAGTGTCAGTGATTATAAATTGGTTTCACAGTAGCACTGAACACATTGGATATATATTTTTTCCATTCCTGAGATACTTTACTAAGAAGAATATTTTCCAGCTTCATCCTTGTAAACATAAAAGAGGTAAAGTCTCCATTTTTTTTAATGCTGAATAGTATTCCATGATACACATGTATCACAATTTATTAATCCATTCATGGGTCGATGGGCACTTGGGCTTCTTCCATGACTTGTTAATCATGCATTGAGCTGCAATAAACAATCTGGTGCAAATATCTGTATTGCCAAATGATTTTTGGTCCTTTGGATATACACCTAAAAGAGGAGGTCTACATTTAGATCTCTGTGTGTTCTCCAAACTTCCTTCCAAAAGGAACATACTAGCTTGCATTCCCACTAGCAGTGTAGAATTGTTCCCTTTTCTCCATATCCATGCCAACATCTTTAGTTTTGAGATTTTTTTGATGTGGGCTACTCTTACTGGAGTTAAATGGTATCTCAGAGTGATTACCATTGTCATGGCTGGGAAGAATCAACATTGTTAAAATGTCTATACTACCTAAAAGCAATCTACAGGTTTAATGTGATCCCTATTAAAGCACCTCTGTCATACTTTAAAGCCTGGAAAAATTAGTACTTTGTTTGTTTATTTTTGTTGTTGATGTTGTTGTTGTTTTGTAGAGACAGAGTCTCACTTTGTCTCCCTCGGTGGAGTGCGGTGGCATTACACAGCTCACAGCAACCTCCAACTCTTGGCTCTTGCCTCAGACTCATGAGTAGCTGGGACTACAGGCACCTGCCACAATGCCCGGCTATTTTTTTTATTGCAGTTTGGCCAGGGCCGAATTTGAAACCGCCACCCTTGTTATATGGGACTGGCGCCCTACCCACTGAACCACAGGTGCCTCCCAGTACTTCATTTTCTATGGAAACAGAAAAAAACCTCGAATAGCCAAGACATTACTCAGAAATAAAAACAAATCGGGAGGAATCACGTTTCCAGACTTCAGACTATACTATAAATTGATAGTGGTCAAAACAGCATGGTATTGGCACAAAAATAGAGAGGTAGATGTATGGAACAGAATTAAAGACCAAGAGGTGAACCCAGACACTTAGCATCATTTGATTTTTGATAAGCCTATCAAAAATATAAATTGGGGGAAAGATTGCCTGTACAACAAATGGTGCAGGGAGTGAATTGGCTGGCGAACTGTTGAAAACTGAAACTGGACCTTTCTCCTCTAATAAAAATTGACTTTTACTGGCAAAAGGACTTAAACTTAGGATATGAAACTATAAAAATTCTTAGAGAGAGTGTAGGGGAAACACTTGAAAAAATGTGCCTGGGAGAATACTTTATGAGGAGGACACCCCAGGCAATTGAACCAACATCAAAAATACATTACTGGAATCTGATCAAATGAAAAAGCTTCTGCACTGCCAAGAACACACTAATTAAAGCAAATAGACATCTCTCAGAATAAGAGAGGATTTTTGCAAGTTATATTTCTGACAAAGGTCTAATAACCAGAATCCACAGAGAACTCAAACTTATTACTAAAAAAAAAAAAAAAAAAGTGATCCCATTTTGTTGTGGGCAAGAGACATGAACAGAAACTTCTCTGAAGAAGACATGTGCATGGTCTGCAGACACATGAAAAAATGCTCATCATCTTTAATCATCAGAGAAAGAAATTATTTCTTAAAGGTGAATTAAGTGATGAAAAATGGAGAGGCTATGTTATATTTGTTTATCAGCAAAACAGAGATTTTCTGAAATATTTATTTTAGGCTTGAGATTTTAACATTACATATTTGCTTCTCTGAATCATTCTCAAGATCAAATAATAACAGTATGATTCGACATTTTTCTTCTCAATGTTTTGTACATCTGCTATAACAAACATGAATAATGCTTGATGAGAAGCTGGAGAAGGGTGAATATAAATAAACTGAATTTCAACTTGAAAGCTATTAATTGTTCCTCTGTTTTAAAATGGATGAAATATACTCATTACAGTGTGGTTTGCCAAGTACTGCAGCATAGCACACATAATAACTCCATAATCACAATATCTTAGGAATGGCACACAGCTGATATAGTTTTCATCACTGCTTTACTAAAAAACTTATCTAGCATATTAAGTGACATCACTCTGAATTTTTTTTTTTTTTTTTGCAGTTTTTGGCCGGGGCTGGATTTGAACACACCACCTCCTTTATATGGGGCCAGCCCCCTACTCCATTGAGCCACAGGCGCCACCCATCATCACTCTGAATTTTTAAAGAGTAAATTTAATTATTCATAGAGCCAAATTTTCTTCCAAATAATTAAAATCCCAATCATCTTAAGGTTTTTTGTTTGTTTGTTTGTTTTTGTAACAGAGTCTCACTTTGTCATCCTGGGTAGAGTGCTGTAGAGTCATAGCTCACAGCAACCTCAAACTCTTCGGTTCAAGTGAGTCTCTTGCCTCAGCTTCCCAAGTACCTAGACCTATAGATTCCCACCACAATGCCTAGCTATTTTTAGGGATGGGGTTTCACTCTTACCCAGACCAGTCTCGAACTCCTGAGCTCAAGCAATCCACCTTGCTAGAATTACATGTGAGAACCACAATGCCCAGCAGTGCTATTATTTTTGAAGTATTCAACCTTTAACATCGGGTCAACTTCTCCTTAATTCAAACTTTTTGTCATATATTTTCAGCTTATTTTATCTGCCTGTTTTACTTTCATATAAGTGCGCTTAAACAGATACATTAGATTCCAGACCTATAATAAAGATGGTAATAATCCATTCCTATTAATTTTCCTACAAAAAAATCACAGTAATAAATTTAAGAGATTTTAGTGAACTGTGGGCTCATATTGTCATATTGACCCTGAAAACAGCAGATGACACGTGGTGATATACTAAAGCATCCCCCCCTTTTCACAAACTTCCAGTATTTTAATTGCATTCATGATACAGTTCTTGTTGATTCCATTTTTTAAATGTCACTGCTGGTCAGTGTTGATAATAAGCTTTTTTTTTTTTTTTTTTTCCGGGTGACTTTCTAACCCAGTCAAAGCTTAGAATCTGAAAACTCCTAATCGCAGTAAATAAAAAAAAAAAATAAATAAGGCCTAATGAGGACAAAGCTGTGCTGAAGAAAAAATGTATTATTAATGTTATATTGCTGTAGCCATCCTGAGTTCCACTTTTAGAAGTTTTCCAGAAGTAATAGGCAAAGTTTTGTCATTATTTCTGAAATTAAATTAGACATCTTTTCAACAAGTATTTATAGAGAAATTGTTTTGTCAGATGCTTTTTTAAGGCATGCAGGAAGAAAGATAGGCAAGAACCTTGCTCTGTGGGCAGTGCATTCTGAAGAGATGAACAGATAGATGTTAGATTGGTGAGTGGGAAAATAAAGAAGAAAACATTAAGATGATTTTATGATAAGCATTATTAAAAAATTTATATTGTTGCATGGTAAAGGGATTTGCTTTTGATTTCATGGCTCAGGAAAGCCTTTCTCAGAAGTTGATATAATATCTGAATTGTACAAAGTATTTGTTCTTGTGACCCACAGAGAGCAGAGGATTCCGGGCAAAGGGAAGAAAATATGAGAAAAAATTGGTGAGAATATTTATATTTCCCCAAAATGTGAATCACACAAGTTCAATAATGTATAATAATTTTAGTTATCATAATATAATAATCATTCTTAATATCTTAAAAATACAATGACATGGTGTTTTACATTATGTTGTTTCAGCAAGAATAAAAATGGTGTGTCACGACTTCAGGAAAAAATGTAGCAGAGTCATTTGTGAGCCTACGACTCTTATTTAGTCCCATTGTAGAGAAATCTGTAATTCTGAGCATTCAGCTCAACAATCATTTACTACTTCTTCACAGAGGCTACTCCATTTTCTCAGTCATCATACACTTAGGTGATCTTCTAAAACAGTTTATATTCCCAGCCCACAGTAAGGAAGACTTTTTTCTTTAGAAACTCTGTACTAACAGTAAGACACATGCACACACACGCACACACAGGTACACAGAGGCAAACAGCCATATACCTGGCAAATATGTCCCAGAAAACAATACTTATAGTTTCTATGTAAGGTTTTATTTTTTTTTTTTTAATTGTTTGGGATTCATTGAGGGTACAAAGAATTAGGTTATTCTGATTGTGGTTGTTAGGTAAAGTCCCTCTCACAATTGTGTCCCACTCCCACGAGTTGTGCTATATGCTGTAACCCCATCTCCCCCCTGATCCCTCAGACCCCTACCCCTTCGTGTATTGTATCATCTATTGCCTTCATGTTATTATTGAATACATTGTAAAGTCTCCATCATTTTAGTGGCTGAATAGTATTCCATGGTATACATATTCCACAGCTGTTGCTGCCACCCAGCCCGCTGATCAATGACGCAGAGGCAGCACTGCAGACGAAATGTTTGATTTGAAAAGGAATGGCTGATGCTTGCTCAGACATTTCAGCGGCTGAGCCTTGCTCAGGCCTTTCAGTAAGTTTATTTCTTCCAACAAGGCTTATATGGGCACATAACTTAATCAATAAGCACATGACTTAATCTTATGACTTAATCAATAAACATATGACTTAAACCTGTATCCAGGCCTTTTGCTGCCTGGTACTTCCAGGTCTATGGATAAATTGGACTAACTGATAACCACTTATTATGTAAAACTATCCTTATCAGCTAAGGTTTAACTGGCTTAACTGATAACTACTTTACCAGAGTTATTCTTATGCTGAGTAATAATCCTTTAACTGATCATTTGGAAACAGTTAATCCTCTTAAGGGAGTAGCCTGGAAAA